>DWLR01003820.1:0-12953 GCA_018246295.1 Papilio alexanor hazarajatica
TAACTTTTGGAGTTTTATTCAATATTGTAATTTTTTCAAGGTGGTCTCAAACTTTTGGCCGGCAGTGTATGTGTAATAATATAGTCATAGAAATAAAAAAAAAAACAGATACAGAAAATAGTAACAGATGCTTTGTTGAAATGTTCTAATAGTTACGCACAATTAGTAAATAGTGCAAAACATTTATAATTGTTCTTCAACTGTTACAGAACAAATCAATTACCAACTTATTGTCATTCAGTTTAGGCAACAACTGCTATAGCTTTATTTTGTGTATTTAACAAAGCGAATATATTTACTCCTTATACCACTAGATGGCGTTAGCTGTTAACTTCAGCGCCCTATGAAAGATATAATAAATAATTTAATGGATCCCTAGATTTACTGTACAGAAATTATAATTTTATTTAGTAAACTGTCTGTGTTTGTCTTAAAATTAAATTGTGATTTACGAAATTGAAATATTCCACTTCCTTCTTCACTGCTATTGAAAATGGATCAAAGATCATGCATGAATGAATCATTTAATTTATAATACTGGGTCGCATCTTATACCCATGGTCATTTGTAATACTTACCATAAAATGCTTGTATGTTTAATCTTAATAATGTGAATAAAAATAATCTATTTTAAAACAAATATGTGACATTATTTTACAAGTATATATTTTCCGGCGTTAATAATTAACAACTCAAAAAATATAATTTGTTTAAATTTAAATGCATAATTGAATACATATTCCATAAAAGTACACAGGTATCCAATAGAACTAAGCGCTGCGAGCTCATGGTGGCCTTTTTTAATATGTTTTTTGTTAGAATGAGTTATGATAAGATTGGCATGGTATATACACAATATTAAGATTGAAAACTCTTTATGTGGTTTATTTATTTGCATATTTTATACAGAGGAATTTACCATAAAGACAACATTAAAATATAATGCATTGTAAACTTTAATGGTTTAAGATAAGGTTGTATTTATAATGCTGTACAACACTATACTTTTTGAGATACAAGAAATATTAAAATGGGAATATTTTTAACGGAAATTCTCAAAATTCTTAATACGTGTACGAAATCAATTTAATAAATTACATTCCCGGTTAAATCGTTTATATTCCCAGTAATTAGAGATGTGTTCAAGTAATCTTTTATCCAGAGAATGTAAAAAATATAGGAGTAATATAGTAAGATGACCAGTGTACTAAAACCGCTCGAACATTATTACATTAGATAGTTTGATACGCCACAGTACGGATGGTTCACCGTGCACAAATCCCTCTCAACTAGCTAGGTAGCTGTTTTATTGCCGCTTATGTCGTATGCGGCAGGTAGAGAGGACTCCGGAATAACGAAAGAGACAAAACCATCGCAACGGCCGTAACCCGGCTACATTTTAACGCGGCCATTTAGACCGGCTATGGACTTTCTTTCAACCCCGCACGGAGGGGCCGTTGTACATTCAATCAATACAATAACCGGATCTCGATGTTCTCGGTTATATCTAAACTGACAGCGTCGGCCATTTTATCCAATGCTTACGCGATAACGGATCGCGTTATGCGAAATCTAACGTCACCGTCGCATCGGACGGGAAAAAATAGCCTAAATACGTGTGCGATACGTTTACAAAGCAAACGATAACGCCAGGACGCCGCATCGTTTAGGCTTTGAACAATCGGTCGAGGGACGCGACGAATGTAATCTGCGATCAAAATGGAAGCGGGCGGCCATCTTAGGTCTGCCGCGAGCGAGAGAGCGCGCGGTCCGTTTCGGGAATTTGGGAAATTGGTGTTTTTTTTTTGTTGTAAAGAGAGCAGTATATAAGAGGTCGGTAGGCAGAGGACAGGACAGGAGCGGGGCGCGGGGCGATCTCCGCACGGCAAAGCGGTGTGAAGGGAAAGAACTGCGGTACAACTGCACAAGAGCTGGTATTGAGAGATTGATCACAGGATATCTTTCAAATAGAGCCAGTCTAGGTTTAGAACAACTATGTTTTTATATGACAATATTAAAATGGAAACTAAGAATGTAAAACATTAAAATATTTTAAAAACAACAACTATGTGACTTATTTTCCCATTGAAAAATATTAATGAAGATTGTATCAAATGTTTTAATCAATCAATAGTTAAATCTTTATTCAATAAATAATTAAAAAAAAAAAAAATTAAACTTATTCTTTCGCAGTTTTTATCTCCGGATTAATCGGCGTTCTTTGACTGCCTCGTGTAGCGGCCACCTATCTTTCATTGCACGTACGCGCGGCGCGCGGGGGGGCGGTCGCCGCGCGGCATACGCGGAGCCATCTTGCTAGCGGTCGTCGAATTGCTCGCGTCTCCGCGACATAAATCGCTTTTAATTTGCACTAATTAACCGTTTAACACGATAAAAACATAATAAATAAGTGCCAAAGTACATCGTTATAGTGCCCGAACGTTGTGATATAAAACATTGTTGACATGAATTGTGTGTGTTGTTGTTTTAGGTGTGTGCATTCCCTCTGTCTAGGTGAGTAGTCACCAGTCTTTGTGCGCGACAATTATCATTCTGATCGATTCGGCCCGCGCGGGGGTGTGCAGCCGGCCCGTTTTATATCTTTTGTTGTTTTGTAACGCTGCTAAATCAATAATTTTAGTGGCGGCTAGCTGCGGGCATCGCGCTTATATTTCAAAATCCTTTGACGTGCCAAATGTTCTTGGTGTTTTAACGGTGAGAGATTGTAACTGTTACTTCGTGAGTACATAACACGTTGTCTTTGTAATGCTTTATGTATGGGAATAGCAAACATTGACTAAAGATTCGTTAATTTGTGACTTCGAATACATAATCGGTGGTGAAAAGAATTTAAACTTTGTGTTCTTCGCCAGTGTGTTATAAAAGGTAAAGTTAATCATTATATTTATTTAGTTATGTAGTAATTACAAGGAAATAAGTGCAACATATCAACATCAATCGCTTTCTCCTCGTCTATTAATAGAACATTATGTGCTAAGTGTGTGTCGAAGTACCTGATGCGTTTTGTATAGCATTATGTCACCGTATTATTATATATTAACTTCGTATTCAGTATATGATTACAATCCAATGAAAACATGAGAAAAAAATAAAGTTTTAATTGAAATATGTCGTTACCTATTTAAAATATTCAATATTAAGGCATTAAACTTTGTGAAAGTTATTTTCGATCGCGTATTTATTAAATAACAAAGATAAATACTTACTATTAACTGTGAAATATTTTTTCCGGCTTTTATTGCAATTGCACAACAGAACGATTTGTAATTAATAAATTCAAGTAATATACATTTAGTGCACTTACTAAATGTATATTATCTGAAGAGATAATTAGACCACAATTAATAATTAGAACCGTCTTCAGATAATATACATTTAGTAAGTGCACTAAATGTATATTATCTGAAGACGGTTCTAATTATTAATTGTGGTCTATGTCTGGGAAACTCAAATAAAAAACAAGTTCACGAAAATTATCTCTCATTCATACACAAAAGATTATGTATGATGCTATGTTATGCCATGTTATTGTAATGTCAGATAATATTCTATTGCATCAGACTCAAGTGTGTTATCAATAAATCTGAATTTGATCCAATCAAAACAATTAGAGCATACAATGCCAAAAGCTAAAGACGATTTAAAAGTTGAATATTGAATGCGTTTAACAATCATGGCGGATACCCAAGCATCGAGCATCAAATAATTGCATTCACTACCGCGCCTTGTAAACGGCCTCACGGTTTTACTAGATATAAGGTTTATGTTTAAAGAGAGTTAAATGCGTACTGCTTATAGATGTTACCCGAACGTGTCAAATGTATCGACGTTGCTTTCCCATTGGCATCTTTCTGCGATCTCTCCAACTTTGTCGCGTAGTCCCGTGGACGAGTCGAGTTCATCATTTTTTTTTTACAGCAGATTACTTTCTGACATCGGTTGAGGTGCTCCGACCGCATATTATCCGACTAATGTGGCATGTTGGCCGTCCTATACATAAAATGGCTACATTGATGTCACTTGCAAACTATAAGGTTATGATTGTAATTTTTAAATGCTGATTCATAGGTCGTTATTGGGGATAATTATTATCGTTTTGAAGGCATTATTTGTTACGATGTTCATTTGTTTAATAATAACAAAGTGTTCTAATGTGATGTAGATATGGTTAGTGCTAGGTCAGCGACTTAAATTCATTACGACTCTTAATAGAGAGTTTGAATGTCACAATTAATTACAGGTACATCGAAATAGATATATATTTTTATATTGCTACATGTTCATTGAATTACTTTTCCATAATTTTATACCATAGTTTTGTTACGATTTATCGATTGCAAGCACCTGCATCACATGCCACATCTTTGATAAGATCCTAAAGAGTAATACCAAAACAGTAGTTTTGGATAGTGCAATTATAAACTTATCTATTGGGTTGAGTTTTAGTAATTTAAACTAGATTTTTAATTTTATAAACACGATGGTGATTTGTCAACAAAACACAAAATTCATCGATTAGGTATATGAAAGTTACCATGACTAAAGTACCTCTACATATTGAGTTTAACTTTTAAATTCATTTAATCGTTAATACTCGTTTTAAATCCTTCTAGATTTGAAGAGTAAATATTGGTAAACATGTGCCACCATAACCACAGAACTGAAATACAGCGGGAGCCAATCAAGAATCAAAAAGTTTCCCGAATAAAAAAATCTTAAAATTCATTTATTTTCAATAATTATTTATGACAAAATAACGTTCGATTGACAAATGACACGATGATTGGCAGGTCACCTATTCCGTCGACCGTAATAATTTCTACGTAGGCCTATATTTTTATATGTATCTAGAAAAAATATATTTCTGCTGGGTCATAGTAAAGCATTTGAAAATGGAGCTGTGAATCGTGATCACTAAACCTCAAATTCATCGCTTCTCGTTTTAGTCTTCTTATAAAAACGTAAATGTATGTCTATGATATTCTATGTCTATGGCACAAAGGTCAGATTCGTATAGCCTTATTTGGAAAAAATCGAAAGCTATAAACAATGCTTGCTTCAATAGCTTTCGAGACCGCCTACGTAATCACCGTATTGCCGTTTCTTTCTTGCTTCAGTGCCCATCTTATAAAGGTCTATAAGGTTGGATACTAACCTGTTTCTTTTTTACTAACTGTCTGTACCCGGCGTTGCCTGTGTCACTTCTGAATAACATAGCATTTACGATTTACAACTAACAAAATTTTCCCCTCTGTTATTTTGTTTGTGCATGGTCAGTTTTTTATGTTTTCCAAACAAAAAAAAGTTACTCGATAACACAACTTTTTTAGATTGGCCCATTGTCCTTTTCTAAGGTATATAAACGAAGTTTTATGAATAAAAATAAAAATTAAAAAAAGCTTTTTCGTATACAGTGGAAATTAAATGGCAGATGCTATAAATTCTCGTTCTCTTCACACTCACAAGAAATCTCTTAAAAAACAACATTCAGACAGAATAACGAGAATGATTTGTCATTCTTATATATATATTTTCATAAAACGCATTCATTAAAATTAAATGACCTAGAGGAAGAGTGACCGACAGTGCTACTCGTATATCGATCGTAAAAATGTGCAAACCAAACATTTTACCTACACAGTAAATCGCTAGCATCAACGTCACATTTCGTGACATTAAAGAATTCGTAAATAATGTATGTTTAAGGCACAAATCAAGATGTACCTAATTCGTTTATAGCGTCGGACCTTGTGCCAGATTTCATCTGTATTGTGTATATTTTGACACGTAGCGAGGAGCCGTTGAAAATTGTACTTGATTTTGCTAATTGGTACGATAGAGTTTATATCGAATGCGATTGTGTACGTGTAACTTTGATCACTGTCCAAAATAAATCGTTTATTGAACTCAACGTGTGTGTATACAGGTGTGTATTACATTAGTTGCTCAATCTAAAAAAAATCTTTAAAGAATTTCTAAATTTCTATGAAAAAATAAGCCTGTATTAATTCTGGATACTTTAAAGCGTTACCCATTAAATAAATAAATGATTCGACTTTAACATTGATATAGCAGTTCCATACTATTTTTATTATTTAGGATATTAAAATGCAAAAAGCAAAATGTCACGTACTGTCACTTTTATATAGATAGGACGGTAACATTAGATGATACGTCTTTCTCGCTCAGTGATATGCTCGATGACAGTAATAGTGTGCGATCCCCATCAATACGTGAGTACAGTTATAAATATAATAATGCGTCATAAAACATGTTGTTATAGAATTGGTTTACATCGCTTCAATTTCTTATCTGGTATATTCTATACATAAATTGGTTCCAATAAATTTATATTTAACACTACTTAACAGTTCCCAAATGCAATGGAGTCATGACTTTTGCACTTAGTACTTTATTGCGTTATAGACAAATATAAAAATACAAGTACAAAATAGTCGGAACATTTAACGTTTTTTATAAATCATTCTGCTATTAAAGGAGGATATTGAGTTTTTCCTTAATTAAGCAATACTTAGATGTAATTAAAGAAATGGCAGAAGTGAAAGTGGGGTTACAGAATTATGCAGATTGAAAATACGTTGTCTTTTTGTGTCTTAGGTCACAGCTTAAGTGCATTTGTTTATTACGAACTAAGCTGCCTAAGCTAAAAGCATATAATACGTTAGTTTTACCATCTCATCTAATCCGGAGTTACGATGTTCTGTCATGTGGGAAACATTACACTGAGTAATTATTATAAAGGTTCTTTAGGCAAATTGCTTTAAAATCCACCGATGTCGATGTAAAAGCCCTTCGATATATCTAACAACTAATAACTCTAAAAAGGTCTAGTGTTCAATTTCCTTCATTGAACTACTTTAGTTATTAAAAAAGTTATACCTAAAGTTTTTCCTTGCTTTTCTTAATAACTGTATTACTTGTCTTGCGAATACATATTACATTTAAAACATTTTTTTTTCTTCTTCAAAAGATGTAAGATGATCGTCGTAAACGAAAGAATGTACGTCCACTCAAATGGTTTTACGACCAAACAAAAAAAGTGCAAAGGATTCTTATCCTTATTCGGTACGCGTTTTGTCTTTGAATGGCGCGCACCACTATTCCGCGTGGACTCCCAGCAGACTTGTTGCTCGGTTCAGGGTCTTAGAACTTGCAAAATTACTTTTTATTTGACATTCTTTGACGTTTTCATACAGTGGGCCCATCTCTCTCGACGCTGCGATGTGGGCCCTTTGTCTTAATAAATGTTAACTTTAAATCAACGTTGAATGAGCGGTTAAAGCGCTTTTGGACAATGAAATACGTTAACATATAACTAAGACATTAATTTAAGCTACTTATTTCGTTGTAATAAAGTTGAACTGACAAACTCATAACAATTTAAAACATAAGTTTATGCAGCCTATTTTTTTTTAGATGAAAGCTTGACTAAGCTTAATTACAATTCCTTTAAATATTATAAACACTAAATCGGTTCTCGCTTGCTTTTTTCGATGTTAAACGTCTGATTTTTACTATCTGGACATATTTTTTTAAAATAATTTTTTGTACATAATTGAATATTGGAAAGTCATTGCTAATGAAAAGTATTAATAAATAAGTAACAATAACTACATAATCTTGCCTTTTGAAACCTAATGTAATGCTGCTAGAGTGAAATAAGGAAGCTAACTCTGCTCTGTATCTGTAATCTATACTATTTACCTAAGTTAATAATCGTAATGCGGCTGCATTCACACGGTACGGCAATGCAGCCGGCGGCTTGCCATGTAAATGTAGGTCACCTCAGGCCGGCCGGGATCACATCAAGTCACTGCCAGCCCAACGCCTCCCCCCTATCCCCTCCATCGTCCATACACGCGCACCTTATAGCTCCTCAATCGATACTGACAAATGTTGACCCTTCAATCATTGAATGTTTTATTGAGGCTAGTAGTCTTTGAATTAATTTACCTAACTTGGTCGAGGTAGAAAGAGACAAGACACAAATATGACAGAATTAGTTTAATTTCAATTTAGTGTTCCGTTTCGATATTCATCAAAGTATTATTCTTTTAATTTTTTTTAACAAAAACAAAACCGACTTCAAATTTATATAATCATATTTATGTCATTAAGTCATTTAAAGCTACAGTACGTCTCATTACAAATCCGTTAAACCCAAATAGGGCTTGTCTTATGTCTACCACTGTGTCAATTTTCGGTGTATCTTCGGAACCCATAGTCCAATGTAACTGTGACCCAGTTACGAATGTTTCCTTTTCAACAATAAAATAAATAAATCAGTTCACAAATTACAGTAACAAACAAAAAAACAAGTCGGTTAAAATAAAAAATAAAAAAATATCTGGAACTCAAGATGGCAGAGCCACTCACGGTGACTATTTGTCAATGTTAATCTTGCCAGGATCCACTCAAAAAGTTCATTGAAATTTGCTCAGCAGCTTAGGAGGAATTTTGCAACATACAATTGTACAGAAGAATTATAAAAATTTTGGTAATGAAACCCTTACCGTCAGACTTCAGAGACTTGGCTATTGATTTATCACGTTCTTGTTGCGTTTTCAAATTACGAGAATGTCATTTTTTCACTGTATTTAATCCACATATATTTAATATGCATATATTTTAACTACGATCCACCGTAATTGTTATCGTTTTTGTGAGCTACAAGCCTCAAACTTGTTTTCTATAAATAATAAAACGAATGCTCACTATATTTGTGATAAATATAAAAGTTGATTTACATTTTAAATACCAGTCTTTATTATAAATATTAAATTAATACGAGTATAATACAGTATATTAAATTATATTAAAATTCGATTCTTACCAACATTGAATGAAGATTGTTTTCAGTTTATTGCAAGATACTTGTAATAACCTATTTTAAGTAAAAAAGTTGTAAAGGTGGTGCTTATATCCGTCGCTGTTTACTTGTTCTCCTCGTCGGTATGAGCGCAAGCGATTGTTTCTTACAATTCCGGTGTTTGTAGTATTTAATTAAAAAATAACGCTGACTGATTGTGAGCTGAGGTACACAGCCACAGTATGACACTCCGGAAAACTATAAATTATACAATATTGTCAACAGTAAAATTAGTTCCAAATATCTTGTAAGTAAAATCTGATATATAATACTGAGACCTAATGCGAGATTAAATAATTCTAATTTACTAAAACTAGTCTTAAACTAATATCTTAATAACAAAATCCCTAAGCAATCCAACATTCATCTTTAAAGATACAAATTCATCTATAATAAATAAAATTAAAAAAAAAGTTTGTTCTGGTATAAACACCTTATAAGTCATTTATTATTACAAATGTACATGTTATTTTATTTTCTCTAGTTGTTTAAGTTATTAGTTTTTACTGTTCCCTTCTTTTTTGCGTTATTGTTTTTAAAATTGTTGAGTTAGCCTGTAATTATGTAGTGTATAAATAATATTTTCTTTTTATTTAACATCATTAAATAATAATATGTTGGCTTCTTAATTTTTGCGCCCTACTAACGTTTAAAAAAAAGAATCGAATGACACCTCACATAATGGAACGGACATACATACAAATATATCTATCGCGAAAATTACTCTCCTGACAGTCGATCAAAAATGTATGATAATTTGTGTCCTATGTGTGCCAGTTGGTACATTATAAAACTCTAATAATGAAATCGGAAAGGCTAAAAATATTACTACATCTACCTATTTCAATCAACATAAAATTCGTGACAGATTATTCATGATCCATAACAACTTAAGTTGGTATGTAAGCTATATTTAGTTACGAAATGTACCTACCACAGGAGTGCAGGTAATCAAACAGCTAAACAATCCGTTGGACATGAGTCAGTCGTGAGTCATGGCCTCATTATCTCTTCGAGCGAACTCGCGGCCACCAAACGCATCGATGTGAACGTCTTGCCACAAAATTTACGGTCTTGAGCCTTTTAGTCTCTGTCTGTTTTAAATCGTTCTAAACATGTTAAACTCGACGATCGAGAATATTAGAAAGTCTCCTAACAATAGCGTATATTTTATTATATTAACATAAGTATTACGCGTTAAATTAGCTCTCTCGTTTTCTCCTTTTGGCTAGACTGAAAACTTGCAGATAATATAATGGGTTGATCATGTAGGCCACACTCTCAAGTCTGGGATTTGATCTAATATCTTCCACTTATAATATTATTTGAATTATTAACTAACTGTCGGTGCCCGGCGTTGTTTTATTTAATGTACGTTATTAATATCATCACCACCCGTCGAAATATGACGTACTAAGAAGTCCAAAGATCGAAACAAAAAACCCTTTCCCCCCCCCCTCCAGTTCAATATTACGCCTTAAGAATTAAAATATAACATACGTTTTTTTTTGATAATGTCGCTGCTTCAGTAGATTAAGATTTTCTACAACATACAAATCTTTTTTTTTATAATAGTAAATAAAATTTTCTGCATATTTTCTTAAATTTTCTTAGTTAATTACAAAGCTTTATTTATTTTCTATTAAGAAGATAAACATGTACAAGTGAAGTGCTTAATATGTGAAGTTAAAAAAACGATGTTAAAGAATTGGTTTATCACAACAAAATAGTCCGACTTTTGCTTTGATTTCATTGTAGGTGTTAATATGAATGATTACACATTCGCTAAGCTAGCTTGTGGCATTAACTTTCCGAAGCTGTTTATTAACAGCTCTGAAATTAAATAATATGACAATAACACATGTCATATTGTTCAAAGACTGTTGCACTATAAGTTTCCGTTTTGGCCTCGTGTATACAAAAACAGTGCGATGTTAAAATATGACGAAACTAGCATTTTACAAAAAAAAAAAGAAACTATTTTAACAAAAATAACAAACTAGGAATAAATTAGGTGCAAAATATTTGCAGCAACAATACATCTAGGTAAAAACATTATGACCTCTAAATTGTTTCCACATTTCGAAAAAAAAAAACAACTTGTTATGAATAGCAAACTCTTCCAGGTGTGCGAATTTTATGAGTGTTTCTGACGTTGTCTTTACATGTCGGTTTTAAAATTTACTGTAATATTTTTAAAGGACCATCCATACTGTACTTAAGGAGATGCAGTACCGGCGCTTTTTACTTGTGAATACGGATATTTTTACATATCATGTTTATCGCTAGTTAAATATCTGAGAGGTGACCTTGAGCGCCACCTTGCGTCCGTTCAGGTCACTTGTCATCTCGTAAATCGCGATCGTTTTATTCGTTTGCTATATTCGTGACATGTTTTGTAACAATACAGAATGCTGGGCAAAGTAAAAACTGAATCGCCTGTATGGATTATTCACATTTCAAGCGTGCAACTTATAAAAGCGACACCGACGTATCTCTATAAGGTCTTGCGTTAATATTTTGATAAACAGCACGTTTTGTTATTGATGATATTGTAATAGATTTTATATATATATATATATATATATGTGTGTGTGTGTGGCGTATTATTTATATTTTAATATAAATAACAGTATTTTTTAAGTGCCAATAGCCTAATAAGGGGTTCGAATTCCCCATTAGACTATTGTCGTGATCCTAGCACAAGTTTTCAAGCTTATTTGTAATAGTTACTCATATTTTATTTATGAAAAAAGAAGTATTTTCAAAACTGTCATAAGGAACGATTGTATCAAAATATTCTAAGAATTTTCAATATTCTTCTCCGAAGTTTATTCAAGTTCTATTGGCTTACACTGATGTAAGGCGACCAACAGAAGACGCCAGGTCTTCGATTCAAGTCCTTTCGTTTCGATAAAAATCTTTTCGTCAAGTTCGATACACGGATATTCATATTTGAATAATTTTGAGTCAAGTTTATCCCATCTTTTCCTTATTTACCTACATAAACTTCTCTGTCCTACATAAAGACCTGGTTGTGGCGGATTGATATGGGTAGCTGCCAACATTAGATGAACCGCATGTTCGTTTGCCATATGTAAAAATATAAAAAGAAAATAATGAAATATGAAGTTTAATAGAGGATTACTTTAAAGCCCTTAGCTGCTATTACATTCTTCGTTTGAGTTCCAGTTGTATCATGGCTCAAGTTCCCACATATTTTAAATAATACGCCCGTTAATAATGCCAAGTTCCTACATGTTCTTCTATGTACATTGAAGAGTCAATATTAGAATTGCTATATTATAATACTTAGTTTTTATTCTGAACAGCTCACTGTTCATTAATTTAAATTTATATTGAAGTATTTTACACCCCTGCTGTTGTTTAATACACCGCCTTCTAAATATTGATAGTCATGAAACATTTTACCTGGAAATAAACTTTGACAACCGTAATATTCTAAGCCCGATCAAGGGTCGAAACATGCGGACCGTGGTCCACATTCGGACTGCGTAATGTCGAAACTCCCCGAAAGACCCCAAATATTGTTAATTGCCTGAAGTGATATTAAATATACCTAATTATATTTTCATATAACAAATCCTGTTTTCATACTTTTGTAAACCCTTTATATTTTATTTTCGAGACCTCGTTAACAGTTTACCGGCCTCACTTAAAACTACATTATTATTACATACTAGATGCTTAGAGCTTTCTCTATTTCTTTGAACCCATAGAAAAGATTTGGTGATTTAAAAAAAAAGACAATTTTACTGTTACTTACACTTTAAGATATGCCATTGTCACAGACATCTCTCCAGAAAGACAAGAGGAGCTTGATCGATTGTCGTTCACTCAAATCATCAGTTTAATCATTTCTACTAAGGCAGGTTCAGACATTTCATCGCAGTAAAAGAGACCTCGTATCTTTTTAAATTTTATAACTTATTAGTATGTACTAATTAAAGTTTTATCTCTGAAAGCATTTCCTGTTTATTTTCTTATAACATAAATCGTAAAGAGAACTGGAATATAATTG
>DWLR01003821.1:0-12952 GCA_018246295.1 Papilio alexanor hazarajatica
TAATGGCAATTATTGTAGTTTTTAAATTATTTTATGTTACATAAAAAGTTCCCTATTTAATAAGGTAAATAAATAATCTGTAGAGCACTAACTTTTGGAGTTTTATTCAATATTGTAATTTTTTCAAGGTGGTCTTAAACTTTTGGCTGGCAGTGTATATATATATATATATATAATACATAAATAGACGCATGTGTGATTTGTTTAATCAATGTTGATTGTTTTATTTATTTATCGATTACCATGTTTTAAGATTTTAAAATTATAGTAGTAAGTAATTTTTATTAGTCTTCGAGAGAGGCGACGAACAGGACGATGTATCTAGCGACGAAGAAGATCCAGATACGTTTGAGGAAGACATGGATATGTATGCCAATGTACTGAAGAAGTTGTTGCCAGGTGAGAATAATGTTATTAACGCTGTTTTTTTTTATTTTTCTGAAGTCCGGCACGAGCATGTCGCTTTACCTTTTAGTAAAATATAACAACTTGTAGTCATAAGGTGGCATGTTTTCTCCTTCTTACTTTTAATTAAATCCTAAAAAATGTAAATCCTAAATTATGATATTTTGTTCGTTTTCTAATCTGTTGTTCAGTTTTTTAAATAGTTTGATTAGTATGTTCATACTTTAGTATTGATAAGTCGTTTATGAATATTTTTGAAGAACTTAAAAAATTCCAAATAACATAACATGCATAGGATTTTTCGCCAATTTTGTAAGGAATCTGCCAAAGCAAAAGAAATGAAATTTTATCATTTTAGATATTGTCGTATCTTTGGAAGCGACCGATGATTTCATCTGTGAGAAGGCAATGCGACAGCCCGAAGACGGGTCTCGTTTGGATGAGGAAACTGTGTTGAAACTACTACATGAGTTCAGAGAGGCAGATGCACCTGATATATCTCCTCTCAACTTCTTCGATGAGCTGGATATACATCCTCTGGTAGTGCCGGTAAACAACCACGACGACTATGCTATGGAGGGCCCGTATGCTGAGGTTTCACTGCGCTTGGGACGTCCGTGCCGTTATGCAAAATTAATCGGTAACTTAAAAAGTAACATGTTTATTCAACTTTTAAATATAAATAACATTTACGACACGCCATATTATCAATAACACTTTCAGTTCACAATTTGGTATGTAATGAAAAATATGACATGAGATTATTATCCGATGATGTTTACAATCTGACGGTGATATGTACACAATATTAAAACATAGATGAATTTCGTAAATTTTATAGATATGTCAATAACATTTCAAATTCTTGTTACTCTGTATTCTTAAAGAGGTTATCGAGAAAGCTGAAAGCAAAGAAAAGGCAGCAAAGGAATTGATGGAGGCCAAACAACGTAAAGCGTTGCAAGAATTGGAAAGAAAAATTAAAGAAGAAAACGAAGAAAAAATGGAATATTGGGTATAAATTGTATTATTAAATAGAGTTTATTCTTAACTAAGTTATAGACCTACGCTTGATGCATAGCAATTGACACAAACTATATTTTAGACC
Source organism: Papilio alexanor hazarajatica (assembly GCA_018246295.1). Taxonomy (NCBI): domain Eukaryota; kingdom Metazoa; phylum Arthropoda; class Insecta; order Lepidoptera; family Papilionidae; genus Papilio; species Papilio alexanor. The sequence goes on from DWLR01003821.1 coordinate 1,514, forward strand.
TAATCGTTGATTACTACAACGATTTAGTTTGATGACGCATTCTTTTAATTTAGTCTTCAAATTAACATTATTTTTTTAACATCTAGTCGGAATTGTACGGCTTGATGCGCGAGGAGGAGGAAATGGCGCTGGCGGCGGCGGGCGAGCCAATGCGGAATTATCTCGTACAGTATATATTCCCTACACTAACTGCCGGTCTTCTAGAAGTCGCGAAACTGCGTCCTAAGGACCCCATTGACTTTCTTGTAAGTTTTATATAATGTTTCTAAAGTGATATATAAGATACGTAAGATTTTTTTTAGAAACATAAATGAATTTATTACGTTGGAAAATATTAATTCATAGATCGGATAGGTGACATCCTAAAGAAAGGCGATATAAGCAGTACCTGTTACCGACAAGCAAGCATGTGTAGATATATTGATGTAGAAGAGAGCTTTGCCAGGATCGCGCCAAATGGAAATCGGTAATCTCTGCCTACCCCGTTAGGTTATAACGTTAGCGTATATTATAATGATGCTTGCTTATTGTTCAATATCCGACGTTTCCCCAAGAGCTCGGTGAGCTTAATAACTCATTTTCATCTCTTCGTTTACAATTTATATTGAATGAAAAATAAATACATTATTTTTATATCCTCTTGATATGAACACACATATTTATTAAATTTAATGAAAATATGTAGAAAAAAATGTTTTATATTGTAATAAATTGCAAAAAAGAAATTAATCATTAGATTCAGTAGCTTTAATATTATCGGTAATTGCAAAAAAGACAATCCTTATGGGCAACGTAATCTCACGGCACTTAATTAAACTGAATGTACAATTACATGTAAATTTGTTCATAGGCTGAATATTTGTTTAAACTGAACCCGACCGGTAAGATGCTCGAGCCAGGATATAATCTGCAGGCTGAGAAAATATTAGGCAAAGTCAAAATGCTAGACGAAGCTTTGAAAGACCTGGATATCAACATAGAGTCGCTAATACCACAAGAAGCAGACGTCCAAGGCGACGAAGCGGCTTCATCGAAAAAGAAAATAAATGAAATGAACGCGTTGTAGATTATAGAGGAAGTTGTGTTGATAAGAATTGTTTTCGATTAACATCAGTTTAACCTATAGTTGTATAACCATTACATATCATTACAAAACAAGAAGGAATAAACCGCTGTTCAAATATAACCGTTTATTTATTGACTAAAATTTATTTACAACAGAATTGAAACGAATAAATTCGTAAACAACAGTGACATAGTCCGACAGATCGTCGCACAGTTGGTTGGAGAAAAGTAAACCTTCGATTGTAGACTGATTGATCTATTAAGGTACAGCTAAAACTACTGTACTTTATGATGTTGATGAGCGCTAACAAAAGAAAGTCTCGGAGAACAGGCAATAGTTAATTTAAAAAACTAATAAGCTCCATAAGGATCGAATGACACCTCGCTCATCAAAATTGGTCATGCCATTTGGACTATAGGAGGTGACAATGGAACGTTCATATATACATTACCCTCCTGTCAGTCGGGCAAATAGTAGTCGGCCCATTTGATTGGCATACCCGTCATACCTTATAGAATTTTACCTGTATGTATGTATTTATTACATAAAGATGTAGGTATAACTTGAAATTAAGGGCTGCCGGTTATTAAACAATTATATTTGATTTCTATGGTGGTCATAACGTAATTAGAGCACAACACGCAACGACTGGTCGATAAATCTGATTGTATCTCACCTCGCGTGCTTTTATATAAAAAACAGTGTCAGTATATCTCACTGTTTTGTATTCGTCGAACATGAAGAAGGATGACAAAAGTTTATCCTCAAAATGTATTACCACCTACCCATCAGAAGGGGAGGAAGAGGAAAAGGCGTCTAAATAGACAAAAAGATGACATCGGAATAATATCGTTGCTCGCGGCAAGTTTACGCCATCAGACTACTGAATTTTTCAACAATTCCACATTGCATGGAGTTCGATACATCGCGGAGAAAGAACGACCCTTCTGTGAAAAGTAACTGAAAATTAAATATAATTATTATGAAATCTTTTGCATTAAAAGCTTACGATAACTTTTCGGAATGAGCATAGATTCAATTAGAAATTCATATTTATATTTATGTGATAGCTCTCAATGTGAAGTCGAAAATTCAAGCTCTTTACCTATACTAACACGCGACTGCAGGGATTTGGCGCCCCGAGTAAACGATCACGGCGACTATCGAAAGTTCCGTTTAGAACAACTTATATTAGTAGAAGCACCAATAGATACCGACTATTTATCTCTACTTTAGTGCCTCTGCATTCTTAAATTGTACAGTTTATAGTTCCTTTTAGGTTTATGTGGTTCAGCTTTACAACTGTTGGCGCCGTGGCTACATGTATCATAATTGTAAGTCTGTGGGAAAAGTTCCAAACGAATCCAACAATAACAGGCGAGTTCAAACAATTTAATATTTGTCTTAATAATATAGTTTAATTTCAAAAACAAATATATGTTATTGGATGATACAGGATTGGACACTGACTTCCACAATTGGGACGTACCATTCCCTGCAGTTACTATTTGCGACATGAATCCCATTGATGAGGATTTATTGCGGGAGTACATTGATAAGTATGTTATAACAAAAAGTTTTATATCACCACTTTCATATTGTCACAAAATACATATGTACATCAGCGCATATGCGCCATCATACCTATGTAGTAAAGTTCTTCATTATTCTATATACTATTCAATTTAATTAGGTCCAGCAGATAAACAGTTTTGTGTGTAAACAGTGGTCTCGGGTCGAAACTCACAATTAAGAGTTACATTTCAGATATCTGATTAAACTCGGTATTTTTCTTCTAAAATACACCCAGGAAAGAAACTCGACACAAACGACAGAGGTCTTTTTCTTTGTAAAATATTTTTGATTATTATCCAGAGTGTGGCCAGCGGGTGCGCCCGCTAACGCGAGCGAGATGCTGTTGTGGCTTGCAACTCTAAGCTTCCGATCTATAGTAGAGAGTGCGTCACTGTTCGTCACACAGCGTGATCTAGTCGGACATTCAGCTGATGACGCTACGGCACCAGCATTGGATCCCAAGGAGGCGGTTTTTAGTGTTAGTTTAAAGTCACAACAAATAAACTTAGCCATGTTATATACCATTCTACATGAACAAGTTATCTCATCATACAATTATTAATGTCCTTATTATATTAATTGTTTATATATATATACTTTTATTACCTGCTTCACAAGTACATACAATTTTCAAATTCCGTAAAAAATTTACTACCGTCAACCTAAACCTTCGACCATAACACCTACACTTGCGAACGTAATATACCCTTCAATATTTTAAATTAAGAATCCCGGTAAAATCACAAAATAATAGTGTATATGTATTTACATAGCTTATTGTATTCTAGATTGTTCAACGCTGTGAAACTGCATTTTACGATTGTGAATGGAAAGGAGATTCCGAAGAATGTTGTGATTTTCTAGTGCCCGTGTTCACAGAAATGGGTTTTTGTTATGCTTACAATTCTAGGCATGCGGAGAAATCTTGGCCTTGGTAATGTATGACATCGTTTATTATAGGACCTTTCTCTAAAAGTAGTTTTATTACAGACAAAAATAAATTGAATAAGATATAATAAAAAAATACAATCCCATGAAACCATGTGCCTAATACAGACGGATTTTCTATTTGATGCGGTCCTGGTACACTTATCTGTCTTTCATAAACACATCTATTTAAATGTGTATATGTACGACTCAACATGGATGCATGTTTATACATCCTTGTCGGAAATGAACACTTTGAGAGTTGTCATTTTTTACTGTTACAATTATAGTCTACACACGTTCACCTAGAGCGTCCTCTGTAGACGTTGTCGCTCCTTTTTGCAACATATTTTTTCCGTTTCTATAAATAGATTTAAATAAATTGTAGGCAATCCCAGGCGCAGAACGAGCTGTTCACCGAGGCGTACATTCACGAAACGGACTCCAAATGGTCCTTCATGTTTAATTCATTCCGGAACACATCGATAATAGACGTAAGTATAATGCGAAGAAATGGCGCTAGAGGCCAGGTAGCAGAAGCTTGACTATAGTTTACAATCCTTTTGACCCTTATGGTAGTGATTGTGTTATTTGGAACAGAAGAGTAGTCACCACGAATATTTGCCGTTCAGTTTACGATTAATCGGTTTAGAGACAAGAGTAATCTTCTTCTTCACGCCTGTCTTCTATTAGGTCCTGGTATTTCACCGGTAGAGCGGGCCATTCGTGCGACAGATGTTATTGTTGCGAACTTTACCACTGCATTACAACGAGAGTAATACCAGAATAATAAAATATAACTAACTTGATTATATCTGCCGTTCCTATCGTATACTAAAGATGCAAATACTGAGTGTACTTCCTCCTTAAAGGCCGGCAACGCATCTGCAGTTCCTCTGGTGTTGCGGATGTCCATTGGCGTCGGTTCACTTAATGTTAGGCGACCCGCTGCTCGTTTGCCTCCCTTATTCTATAAAAAAAAATACGGAGAACCAATTTCTAATTTTTTTTCTTTATTTACGGCCTTCGCTCGGTCAAAAAAATTGACAATTACAGATCTACATTCATTCTACTGAGGAAATGGCAGGACTGGAACAAAGTGCACAGCTCTCTTGGGACCACCGGGTAGAGAAAGTGTCGTTCTCAGTGAAACACACGTACACTACCGAGGACGCGCGGCAGCTCTCCATACGCCAGAGACGTTGTATCTTCGCGGACGAAGTCAAGTTAGAGACGTCGTCGATTTACACGTACTCGGCCTGCATGCGACAATGCCGGATGCGGCGCAGCCGATCGTATTGCAAATGTGTGCCGCATTTCTATCCGAAAACAAGTATGACCACATTCCTTACACCATTATCAAACATTTATATTCTAAATACTATTATTTTTCAACATGTAAACTATTGTAATAAAATTTATACAATCATCTCTTTACATTTATGTCAAATAGATAATAATCTTAATACAAATGGCCGATGAGCTATGCCATCAGGTAAATTAAATTCCTGTTGCTGAAAATAGTCGCGTATTTAAAATACAAATAAAATGAAGACTGATATATGTCCACACACACACACACACAAAAGTTTGATCGTAGAACTGGCTTTTGGGGACATAATTTTTTACGACATCCAGACATGTCTGTAGAGAAAAATGAAATGAATGGTAGAATTAACGTCGGTGAGTCATAAAATAAATATTAAACACAATATTTTACAAAAAAAAATACAGACAAGCTCTTCTCTACAAATGTATAAATCTGTAATCTGATCTAAAACACCTTAAAAACGTTTCTTGTGAACACAGAAGGCTACCGGCAATGCACGGTGCGAGAACTGGAGTGCATCGCAAAGCACGCGGCCGCCATTACTGACGTCAGCCGCTGCGACTGTGAGCTCGGCTGCTCGCACACCGTTTACGAAGTCGAGAAGCTCACGGAAATCGAGTTAGTAGTTTGAAAATTAGTGTGTTAATAATTTATAGTCGGAACCAATTCATTTTTCATAAATATTCAGACTAATTAATTATTTAAAATTAAAATATAACATTTTATCATTTTTATTGAAGCTCAAGCAAAGGTCCCGTGGCGTCTAACTCTCTCGAGACCGAGTTTGTTTCATGGCCTATGGTCCGTTACAAACGCGAGGTGCTCTTCGGATGGGTTGACTTATTGGGTAAGATCCAGGATTGTTATTCAAGGGGAGAGAGCAATTTTTTAACTATAATAATGATTAAGTTAACTTTAAAATTTGCCAGGAAAAAAATCTGATGATTTTGGGTTTTAAGGTTTGAGCCCCTTCCCTTGGATCTACGGCCGGTATAACGTTTCGAATTCACTTCAGCGTAAATTGTGTCTCAGTATCGTTTGGCGGCATAGCGGGCCTGTTCCTGGGCTTCTCGCTGCTGTCGGGTGTGGAGCTGGTGTACTACTTCACGCTGCGAGCGTGCTGCGCGGCGTGGCGCGACCGGGACACGCTGCGCCGCGAGCGCGCCGAGCGGCGGGCCAGACCCAAGCCGCCTTACAACCTCAGTCTGGTGCCCTGGTAGGGTGTAGTGCCGTTTACAATTAGCTATAACTGGTGCACGAATAGAAGACCCCAGAAAATACCGCGACCTCCCTGAATAACGCTTTGAAGTAAAGGCACTTCTGCGTTTTGTCTAATAAATAGAATGTCATAGGGCCCATTCCTTTCCTTCTTTTCCTTACTCTCTCTCTACTGTTTTTTTGCTTGTCTCCGGCCATAAAAATATGTCAGATTCCAAATTATTTTAGTACTTTTATTTGACTATAAACTATTTAATGTAATCCATTTATGTAACGCTATAAAGCGAACCATTCTTGTATAGATTAATATGTTATCTTGGAAGCGGCCTGAGCGTGTTGGATGCAATTTTGTATTTAAGTACGGTTTTTATTTATAAATGTATGTTTCATTATATTATCTATAAAAATCCACAAAAAAAAAATCAATAACTTTTAGCACGCTATGTAGGGACTGATTTACAACGAAGTGAAAATCTTATACTTTCGTGAGATAACGATAGACATCAATTGAATTCTAAAAATATTTAGAAGAAACAAGACCTTACGATGACAGCTGACAATGCGGAGCGAAGGTCGGTCAACAAATAGTAGTAAATTGACTTTGAATTTAATTTATGCCAGGTGGAAGGAGCCTCCAGAGCCGCAAGATATACGACCTCTCCGAGTCAAGGTGAAGGACTCGCAGCCGCCGCAGTACTCCCCGCCTCCACTATACACACAGTACCTGCCGTGATTAACCTAACCTACGAAGGATATACAAGTTTGACTTTATAACAAATATCGTATAATACTTATGCTTATTAGGAATACGGATAAAATAAAACAAACATGTACATTTAAATAGTTACATTTATTTAAATTTTTGGTCACATCAATCTAAAAAAACTGTCTCCTGGAGAGGAAAAATTTGAAACGAACTACATCACCATGCTTAAAGTTTGGACACAAAAACAGTCAATAAGTTCCAAAATATTCGAGGAGTAAATACATACAAGTAACAAGGTTCCCAAAAAGCGTAATAATGCAGTTCATTCGATAACAAATTCAAAAGAATGCGTTCGCTTAACACTCTAGTGTGTGCGCATCATATCAATTTAGATTTTAGAACAATATAAAAGGACCTAGAATCAGAAAGCAACAACACCTAAGTACTAATTTAATAGGAATGGTGCATAGCCTTTATAATACTTAACGATCTACTGGGCATTTACAATATTGCATTTTACTAAAACAATTATTTACGAAGTTTACTAAGGATATAATTTCTGATTGCGATCTCGCAGAGGCTCCGAGCATTGCCCTCTCTATTGCCCTTCAAGTGAGCAGTCTAATGTTGCCCGCAGTGGGTCACCACTGGCAACACACACTGGTCAGACTTTCATCTTGAGACATAGGTTAATAAATTCCATTGTACATAATTTCCGTTGATTGAAGGTAGAAAAAGGCAATGCGGTAGTACCAGCCTACCGGCGTCCCTTCACAAGCAGTAATAGGTACCCTCTCCACTACTACATTATAAGAGAAATTAATATTTTGGAGCTATCGATTATCTTCATGATATTCTTATATTTGATAAACTATTTCTTCCAACATTTCATGCAGCGAGCATGAAATAAGATTTTAAATCTTCCGAAATCTATTTTAAAGATATTCATAATATTTTTCTACCACATTTATTTTAAAATACTAAATGTTACGTAACTACAATATTTCCTACAGTATAAATATTAAAATAGTACCAAAAACAAATTTATAAGTACAATAAATTAAATATAAGTGGTGGATATTTACAAATAAATAATACCAATTATAATTAAGTTACATTTATGAAATTGTTTATTACAGATATTATTGCTTCATAGGAATAATAATGAAATTTATTAACTTTTTATAAATAAGTAAACGTCATACTTTAAATATAATATTTAATTTAAATATTATTGCGGGAAAATGTTGATCATTTCTTATTTTTAATATTGCAAGCTTGCAATGTGTGTACAAAAATTACGATTTGTATCAATTAAAATTTTGTTACAAATTCACAAATAAGGATAACAGTTTATAGTGTGCAATAAAATACCAAGCAATTAAGATGAAATATTACAGCTTTTACTAAAACAAAATTTGAATAAATTTGTTTTTTTTTGCACTTGAACAGCGTAATACAATTATTCACGAGCCAGTCGCGCTATTTCAATTTAGTTATATCGGATTTTGAAGGATAAAATCTAAAACAATTTTTTAAATCGATTCGGTAAAGAGTTTAGAAAATTAAGTACGGATATATTAAGTGCAATACAGTCGCGTCTAATTCACTGGCCTTAACGAGAAACTGTTGATTTAAACAGCTGAAAACTCCGTCAGACTGTACGATTATCACCATTCATCAAGTCATGCCACTCTGGGGAGGATACATCCAACGACACCTCTCTTCAAAACTCATCAATCCGTTTAGGATACAGGTTACAATGGAACAGACATACATTGTCCTCTTTCTGGGTTAGTCAAGTAAAAAGTCGAGAGAGAGAGAGCAAAGAGTGCGTTTCTACACACTGTTTGAAGTAACCTTAAGAATGAAGAATGCAAGAGTTTTAGGATACAATTACTCGTATTTCATTTATTCTGTCGTGATCTAAATAATACGTGTGATCGTATGATAATTACATAAGTATTTAATTTTTTTTTACAAATCATATTGTCAAATGCAACATATTATCGAGTAAAAATAATGTGATTAGTAGACAACAAGAGGCCGCCAGCTTTAACTGGAGTTAAGACTTCGATTGGCGGCCGAAAAATAGTAAAATATTATATCTTCGCAAATAACATACATTCAATATGACTGGATATTACATCATTTAGAAAAGTTAAATGTAAAAAACATATAAAAAATAAAAAGATATGAATTGTTTATAGTTCATTTAAGATAATCTAAGGTGATGGGCATACAAATAATTACATTTAAAAATTTTCATTTCATTTGTTACTAAAAATGAAGGTTGGCGTGCTGTTATCATATGATTTCAATAGTGTCTAGAACTAGCTATTAGGTATCAATTAACTATTTAAATAAGCAACTAAAATATATTTCATATTACGGATTTTATTGAGATAATTTTAGTTATAAAATTATCGACGTTTAACAACACTTTCGAGTTCTCATCAACAAAACTTGGATATCGAGCTTTAATTTAATGAACATAAAAGTAATAATTAATAATTATAAAAGTAATAACAAATAATTCATAATTATGTTTAATCGTACTATGAGTGCACAAAAACATGAGACTCGTATAGAATGCATGACGGTGAAATGCAGTGAGACGTGAGTAGGGGGCACACGTCGCACCTCTCCACACGCGCCCTTCTACAGTGAGTGGCAAAGTAATACTTGTTAGTCTTGTTACGTAATTCCACGACGTAAACCTTTTTTGTGCGCTGTACAAGAACGCCACTATGACGTCATCGGTCTTATGATATTGTCTACTAGTAAGACAGAATTTAAAAAGAATAAAATCCTTAAGATCGTTAATATGTTATAATCATATGGATACATAAATTACGAGTTAGATATATTCAACGCAAATTAGAATAAATTTCACTTTAAAAATAAGTTTCTAACATAATTGCAATCATTTAGAAACAAGTACGAGTTAAGTAGAGAAGTAAGTGAACTAAGCATTAAAAATACATATTAAATTTAATGAAAAACAAAGTTTAATTTCCGGCTCGTATTGTAATAATAGTGTCTAATAGATTTTCGATTAATATACATTAGGATATTAATCTAATTAAAAAAATAATAAAGTATTGTATTGCAATGACTAACCTTCTCATTTATCAATTCCACAAATAATCCATAAATTTTAGACTATTCTAAACTAAGCTTATTCTCAACATAAAGAGTTGGAAACATTCATATAGGAATCAAAACTTGGTGTAAACGCAAAAGACTTAAAGCAATCTCGCAAATGTATATCAAAAATTTTGAACTGGTTTTGGAAAAGAAAGATCAATACTGATAACTAGACTTTCCATTAGTATCGAATACAAGATGTCACTTGATAGTTCATTGTTTGTAATGCAAAAATGTTGTGTAAATTGGCACAAAATAATACGTAATTTACTGGGTAGAAAGACATTAACTGCTCGCTACTTTGTCGTAGCAATAAAAGCTGAAGTCCCTGACCTCAAGAATTCCGTCAACACCAATTGATGTATAAATGTCCCATGAATTGGCGTTGACGGAAATATTTCCAATTTGTTTCTTATAGTTTAGCTGACTATACCTAGCTCATATCGATCATATTAGTGACATTCTAAGGAACGGCGATATAAGGACCGTAATGGAGCACGTATGCGTACATCTATGGCTGTAGAAGAAGCGAGAGATGTGGGCCGGGATCGCGCCAAATGGAAATCCGTAATCTCTGCCTACCCCTGTAGCTTATAGCTTCTAGGTGTTAGCTCCTTTACAGCCACGCAAACAGCAACACAACCTCAAGTAATAACCAGTAATGTACTTTTTAAGTGATGTAAGAAGATACACTGTATCCTTTACAAACTTTTATCTTTTCCTTTATTCTTTCCTAAGGGTCTTATAAATTCAATATTAAAAGATATCTTTTTATATTAACAAATTCAAAGCGACCAAGCCTTTATAGAATGAAAAGATTAACTTAAATAATATAATAATGGTACTTCTTTTAATTTGTAGCGTTTTCATGCGTAATGTGTTAATAGGCTTACTAAATACATACATACTAGGCGTACATAAGTTGTAAGTACGTGCAGTAGGCAAATAACTTGTGATTATGTTTACTAGTATAAATACGTACATAAGACATAAGTTAAAAGTCATAGGCATAGATAAGTTGCAAGTACTTTCACTAGACGTAAATTATTTCTAAGTACATTAGGCGTAGATAAGCTTAAATATTGTGATTACGTACATATTCATAAGTACATACGTATATTATTTTTAATTCAGCTATTATTATTTCTTATTCTCTCTGGTTTAAAAAGAAATCCTTTTGTTATCCACCAACATAGATTCTCAAAAAATCTCAAGAGAAGAAGTATGTTTTAAAGTTATTCAGAATTACAGTAATACTTGTTACGATATCCTGATTCTTTCTACTTCTGTTAATTTTTGATTTGGCCATATTGGTCTTATCATGTTTATCTTATCTTTCATTTACCAATTCTAAAAACTGTCCTGCAATTAATATTTGTGAATATTAACCGCTTCGTTACAGTTTCTCTTTATTTAAGTAAATTATTTTTTTAGATATGCTTATCATTGTTACGACAATGTTTAATC
>DWLR01003822.1:0-12950 GCA_018246295.1 Papilio alexanor hazarajatica
ATATATATATATATATAACATTATTCGTCTGTTTTGTTTTTGTTAAAAAAACGTTAAAAGATTATTTCTTGAAAGGAATTTAATTTCTTGGCAGGATTAGCCTTACGTAAATTTCTACATTCCTGTATTTGGAAAAGACTCCAGGAAGATTGATTGGCACTTTTCTTACAAAGAGAAAAGCAGGCTATAAAATGTTCACATTGATGCTTCATGAGATTGTGATTATCTATCGATGAATTCGGCTGGGTCTAGTTAGGGATAAGAGTTTTGATAAATCAGCATCGAACAGAAATATTGTGATTTTTGTTTCATTGTTATTAATTTTCAAAACGATGCATTTCCTCCAAACTGTGTTGAAATATATCAGATAATTGATAAAATTCACAGACAGGATTCATTTGAGGCGTTTTATGTGTTGCAAATTTTTAATATCTCGGCGAGTATTTGCAACATTTCAGCGGCCTTCTTGGACAATCGCCAAACGCTTAACACTTCTCTTGTAGAAATTGTTGCGACACGAGAAGTCTTTTAAATGTTTATGTGTCGAGAATTCTGAATGCATCAAAAGAGCAAAACTGACACCTGTAAAGCTTTAGAGCGCATTGTTTGCGCTTTTAGCTTACAATGGCTTAAGTTAAGATTCACAAAATTTTTATTATTTTTATTACATAAACTATTACTTACTAGATCCTACTTAGAACGAGAAATATAAAGCATATTTTTCGTTCAATAATTTTTTGTAACCTGATACCTTTTAAACTATTTAAGTATCTATTTCGCGCGGACATACATATATTCGACAATATATTTTTTTAAAATGGATTAACACCACAAATTGTACTTGAATTGCAAATAGATAAATGATCAATGCTATCTGAATGTACCACAAATTATACCGAAGTATATTTTTTATGTCTTCGGTCGTTTACAGTTGTTCCAGCCACAGTTAAAATTATATGAAAATTATTTTTTTACAAGCCAATCGATGCGACTGACCGGTTGGCGCAGAGGCAAGATACTTGTCTTCCGCGCTGCAGGTATAGAATTGGAATAGAATTCGAACAGTTTATCGTAACTTGCATTGCACAATATAAATTGAAGTTGTTGAATTAAACAAATTAATACTTTGGATTCAAGAGTTTTTTAATCATTTATTTCATTTTTTATTTATATCATTTAAAATTGGTAGGGTTATATTAACTAACCTTTTACTATCATAAATACCATATTTTCCTGTTTCTAGCAATAAATACTTGTCCTTAAAAGTCTTAACTAATACCAAACCTTACCGAAATTTAATTTACATGTTGTATAAAGTTATAACCTTAAATTTAATTACTTACTTTTGAATCTGCTTACAACTTCCAATGAGTCAAAATAATTGAGAATAAGTTATTGGGTGGTTACCACGTGTACATAGTTACTACAGTTCTTACCTGTGTTAGTTAGCGACGGTAATCAATCTTCTCGTAAAGCATGCAAAAGTTGAGAAGTGTCGGCAAGTAGAAAGGAATTTCAGTTAAGATTATAATTGAAATTTTCTATTAGAAGTTTGTTTATGAAATAAAAATTATAATCGATTAGGCCATTTACATCAAATGGCCATGGTGAATCATTTTTCAGACATTAGACATCAATTATTAAACATTTAAACAACTATGTGTTGGCTGCCAGATAAAAAAAAATCGAAAAACGTTGATATTGATATACTTTCTTTTTTTTTCTTGTTACTTTTATCCTGTAGTCAACAATTGACGCATTTTTGTCATATTTTTATATGCAAGAAAGTGGCAAACGAGCAAGCGGGCCATATATCCGAGATGTCTTAGCGAAAGGTTCCCGATCCTACTAAGAAGTTGAAGATTTTTCAAGCTAACTTGGTCGGTAACTTTCGTTAACCACAGGCCTTTCACAAGGACCACAACAAAAATACCCTTATCCCCCACATCTAATGGACATACTTTACCATATCGACTTCATGTTGACGTCGTATATGAAGGAGTTTTGATTTCTGAACAATTTGGTTTCATCTACTTTACATACATTTTACATGTCTTACGTTCATTGCTGTTTAAACAAGGAAAAACATATATTTTGAATATTAAAGAGTAACATGAATCAGTATTGTTAATCAAGGGACATTAATTAATGGATTGGTATTAAACTGTGAGGATCAAGTGGTTTATCAGTGAACACCACTTAAATACCCATAGTGGATTCGTTCACGGAAATTGAATTTACGATGTCACGACCAGACCGTTTGATGAGGCTATAAAATCCAGAGACTAGTGGATTAATTACAATCAACAATGATGCTCCCGTGAAATAAACGACGGTGGAGCAGATTTCGATTCACTTTGGAATTCACAACCTCTGCACGTTAATAGGTTTTTAGTTGTATTTAATCTTATTTAGGTGCTCTTTTTTATTTCTTTGTGCTTAGGAGTCATTTTAATATCGTAACAAAACACATGAAGTACTCGCAGTCGATGAAGATGCCTGGGTCCTTTATTTTCAAAAAGTCATATTTGTTAAAATAATGAACTATAAGTGGACAGTAATATTAATGTAAATAACTTCAGATGAACTAAAATAGATTAATCCAAATCCTCTACTTCAATCTTCGTAATTTTTCCCGAATCTGTAGACGGTCGAAAAAGCTTTTACTTCTGTTTGATAAACGAGTGAATAATTTAACATTGCAATGTCCAATTTGCTTGTGTATCGGATTTTGACAGCGAGAAAATCAGTTCAATTTTAAAGTGATTGTCACAACACGTTTAATTATTCTGTACTTCATGAATTATAAATTAAATGATTAGGTTTTTGTAAAACGAACCACACTGAAAAGCTATAAATGATGAGATTCAGTGCAAACTTATGTCTACACTTATAACCTACGGCACTAATAAACGAAACGTAGAACTACTACTTCAGGTCTATATTCCGACTGTCCCTAAGTACACTATCAAAACTAAAAAAAAAAATTAAAGCAGTAGGTTTCTTTTGTGCCATTCCACCAAACAAACCAACTGCAATATGATAATCTTAGTACATAGAATCATAAATTGTAAGTCATACATTGTTGTCAGAAGGGAGGACGAGATACTTGAAAAGATATTGCAAAAAAAAACAACTCCAAACGCGCTGTAAAGTAGTCATTTTTAGACTTAATAGTGTACTTGGATTGAGCCGGCCCAATAGCGGACTACAGATTCTGTTGCCATTGCTACATTTACTGTCTATATCAAAGTACTGAAAATATTTTTATTATTTTTATTTTCGAATAAACGAGTAGCGTTTTAAGTTCGACAAACAACCTTTTTTTTAATGAGAGGAAATGCCTACGCATATCCGTGCGAAGTATGTCGCACTCACACCGACTACCACTATACCTAAAACTCTGGGAATATTCGCTTGTCCTTTGGTGATCAGTGTGGTCTTACTTATAAAGTTTTCACCAAATATATACTCTTTTGGCATTTAAAATATGCAAATACACTTTCGAAGTTCGACTACAATAAGATTCTTCTTAAAATTTCCGAGGAAACAACAAAATTTAATTTTTATGTACAGTTCCGATGCGGAGCGTAAGTATCTGAAAAAATTTGTACGACTAATGAAAACACAATTGTGGTTTTTAGTAAAGGCTAAAGGTAAAAAGGGTGCTAGTACGAACGGCTTCTAATCTTGGAAAATACTGGCATTTGGTTAAAATTTATTCGAATGATTGCATCATCGTAACTGAGTGGAACGTTGCTAAGAGTTTTTTTTTAATTGTACACATGAATTCTGTTAAAAACGTTGTTTGAGAAGAGAAGTGACACATGGACTACAGACATGTAACACTTTTTCTAATAATTTCAGTTACAGCTGATTTTATCACTATATTCCATAATTATGTTAAGATAAAATAAAGTACAATAGATTAATTTTCTAATTATCGGCTGTTATCAGTCCACACCGGTCTTCTCCAGTGTCTTCCACAATCAATTCCATAAATTATGCTGTAAGTCGTACCGCTTCCTGCTGTCTTCTCGAGGTCATCGGTCTACAATTCTATTTATTATAATAATGAATTCAGCGAATAAATTATTTCATTGCAACTTTAGACTTAACAAGCGCAAAGCATATGATATATTTTTCTCAAACATTCTGCATCTCGTGTCTGAGGTCGAATGGAGCGTTTGAACGAGCTCCGTAATAACAATAGAAATCCGCACTCGCATCCGAGCTATTTTTATTTTTAACAGCGACTATAAATGTGTTACGTTTTGAGTAAAATTATGAACGAATAAAACAAATAAGCGTTCACGCCCGTAACCCGGAGGTGTAAGTAGGGATGACAGATTTAAATTTACCGCGATCCTGGTACACCACTCGCTTCTTCTTGGTACATCTATACCCCTAACTATATTTTCTTTATATTTCCTTTCTTTAGTCTGTCACTAATCTAATAGTCATATCGATCACAAAGTGATAAATTAATGATGCGGTAGTTAAATCACTTGATAAAATAATAAATATAACATATTATATATGTGAAATAAAAACATGTTTATCAAAGAAAATTGGTTTGTTGTGTTTGACATGATAGGTCAAATTGTTAATGTTTCGTTCATTACAAAATTTGCCGTGTTTAGTTTATAATATGCCTAGTTCGATTATGAAATCACGAAGTTCACTGTCGGTACTGTATGAAACAGCCCCGAATTACATAAACTTAGTTTTCTTACAGAGTTCCTGAGCTTAGTTTTCTTACAGAGTTCGACAGTTATTTCATTGATCGTGACGGGCGTGTTAATTTATTTCACTTCCTCTTCGTTAATATTCCGGTGAGTTCAATATGCAGAAAAATAAGATATAATGCATTATAAATAATCTAAATTGTGTAATCTAATTTTGTAATTCTTCCCCTTTTTAGGGAGAAGAAATAGAAAACGAAAAAACAAATACAGTATCGGTTGCCGTGGTAATATAGAAAACAACAACTCATAGCTCAGTTGTTCTATAAGTACAAAGTACACAATAATAAAAGTAAATTTATTTCAGCTATTTCGGAAACAACTCTAACGATTTTGAAGAAATTTCGTATTTAGATACCGTTTTTGTTTAGAAATTTATCTAAATTGACGTTTTTTTTTCTCTTAAAACAAGAATTTTCACACATTTCCTACAGCGCCATCTTTTGGAGTGAAGAATAGATTTTATTCTATTGGCAAAAGTATTGTTGTCAACAATGCAAAATCTTACTGGAACGTAATTTCTATAAGATAACGCTTGATGTCACTTTCGAATTCTAAATATCGACCACGACTAACTACTAAAAGGCTTACTCCTATCACCTGACATTCGAACCACCAAATGCGTTGATTTTGTGTTTATTTTCCTGGGCGTTTTAGTAAACAAGCAACGTCGCTAATTTCTTTATTATAAAAATATGTGAGTTAGTATATTGTCTTTGTATTAGGATTTTTTTTGTTTCTTCCACATTTATATCATTTCTACGAAAAAAGACGAAAAGAATGCTCGTGCGTCGGAAAGTGTAAGTTTTTGAAATACAATACCAGCGACTATTTCGAATGTAAATTAGACAAAGTTCAAAGCTTTTCGGGGCTAATTTAATTTACAAAGTAGAACAAAGCTTTATCGCGACTTTCTCACGAGATGTCTTCAACATAAGGACAAAAAAGTATCCATTTTATATTTGGTTGTAATTGTTAATTTCATTTTTATATAAACATATAATTTTTCTTTTAACTTACTGTGGAGAAGGAGCGTCCTACTACATGCTCCCCTAAAGTTATATTTGTAAAGGGTGAAATAATGGATGACGGTCAAATTCCCAAAAAAATTATATTAAAAGTTATAAAGAATTTTAGAGCTGTTCAGAGTGTATGAATCATCCCTCAGTTTAGGTGTTTGATTTTTATTTAATTATTTACATATCATTGTAATTTAAAGTCTAGAATAACTGAATAGATTTTAATTAATAATTCGTATAGTATATCGGTAGACGAAATCTTGGAAAAAGTGCAGTTGAAGTCGCGGATATCATTCACTTATATCATTTCAAGTCTCTATTACATAGCACTCTATACAATAACCTAGTACACTACAAGGTAAAATCTTACTACAATAATATATGTAAGGAATATGTAGTACAACTAATTTAATCAAAAATGACAATGAAATACGTAATCAATCCAAAAATCGAAAAAAGTCAGATCATTACTTTATAATAGAGCAAAGCAATGAGAACTAAGAGCTTAATGATTTTGGTGCAGCGAAGTTTCTGCCGTAATGAGCCAGGGAGAATCACCAGATTCTCCCTGCGTTTATGCAATATCGATACCCATTAAGTCGTATTTAACAGCTATTGTTTTTTGTAAACAATAATGAATACCAAATAACTTAAACGTTTTCTTTGGTTATTTGTAGGTTACAACCATTGAAACATAAATTAGTTACAAAGAAATAACTAAACTCAAACTATCATAAAATTCAAACTAGTGTTTGTATGACTTTATTTCAATTCTCTGAAACAAAAGCGTGGGTACACATCTTGATAAAGATCCTAATAATAAGGATAATGTGGTATAGAGAATTTGTATTTTATAACTAAATAGCAGTACTGATTGTCACGAATGAGACTGATAGGAAAATATATTTTTTTAACTATATTTTTTGTCGCGACAAGTATTTTCAAGATAATTCAGTGATATCTTTAGTACATTGGTATACACTAATAAAGGACACTAGTATACCTGCAAAGGCTTCGTACGGATAGCAGATATTTTTTCTAACATACCACGTGGCTACCGGCCATGGCTGGTGGCTTTTTCGAAAATCAACGACATAATTTTTAGGCAGTTTCTAGATAACCTTTATAAATTATCATAGTCCTTTAGTACTCGTCTGTTATTGAAAACTGTATGCAAATCGACAAACAGAAAGTACTTTTACATTATGAACACGGTAGCGCCCGGCTCGCGAGATACGCCCTTTTTATTTTCACTTATGCGTAGTTTTAATTTCTATGATTTCCACTTGTTTCGTTCGCTATCTCATTATTTAAAAGACAAAAAATTCATGGATGAGGATCATCTGAAAACCGAACTCACTGACTTCTTCAATCTAAAACCGAAAGACTTCTACAGGGAAGGTATTATGTCTTTACCAACGCGTTGGTGATAGGTGATAGAAAACGATGGTGCTAACATTATTGAGAAATAATTGTATTTAGTTCTCTAAAAACTAAAATAATCTTGCACTGTGAGATGGCGGGTTTATTAGTCGCCAACTTAATATATGTACCTTCCAAACGATTTGTCAAAAGGGTATAGTGTACAGGACAATTACAATCTACATTTAATGATCTAGCTTACTAACACATTTACTTAGATAAGTATTAATAGTGAATTAAGATATAGCGTCGTAAATATCGCACGCTTTTTAATCTTTTTTTATATTATAAGTATTTATATTAAGCTCAGTCAAATATAACTACTGTTAAACTGTCTATACTGCAAATGAGCTCATACTGTATTACTGTTATTGTTAATTTTTGTCTTGGTAAGAAATACAAAAACAGGGTGTAATGCGAACAAATAAGAAAGGTAGCGATATACTCACTTCAACGAAACAAAACAACGAGTTATAGCCCCCATTGCACCGTATTAACTGGAGCAATTGTTCCCGCACACGCTTTTGCCAACTTTTGCCTCATTCCCCAAGTTCTTTCTACACATTGCAGCTCGTAGTTGCAGTGTTACTGAGAAAAGTTTGATAGTCGTATGCTTAGTTTCGCTTCTTTAACAGGAAATCTCTAGTCGAATAAGTCCTGTGTTCAAGTCGACGCGTATTCAAAAAGGTACTTGGCATATTATACAGACTTTATTAAGTATTACCTCATCTCTAATGTGTAACCCATTCCACCATTAGGTGTTTTTAACAATTTTATTTTACACTTTATTTCTGACTTATGTTTTGCACTGTGGCTTCTTAATCGATCAATAAAATTTTCCCGCGGTTTTGTATGAAATTATCCAAATAATCTTAAGTTAAAAGCGAATTCAGTTCTCCTTTTCATAACGAATAATTTTAGATTAGTAAATATATTTATTAATCAACTGGGTACTCTTAATACCGCCTATTGTGTCATCTTTTAATCAGTACAAGTACTTATACTGAGGGCTTTGTTTTATTATCTTCCTCTGAAAATAGTATGAGAGTTAAATAGTCATCATCATTTTTACATTATTATGAAAGAAAAGTTATCAGTATACTCGTGAAGGTTTGTCGAGGGGGTGAAGGATAGCCGCAGCGGGTGAAATGCGCCGTGTCAAAGCGCAACGACCCGGAATGCGCTTCGTGACCGCACCGCCAAATTATCGATGCCATAATTCCAATGTAGAGATGAAGTATATTTCAACGCAATGTATATTAAATCTCATTAAAATTTACATATAAAAAATTAAAAAAAAAATGATTTTTACAGACTACAAGGGGGTTCTTTTATACAACCATGTTCAAATTATAAATATGAAAAACTCTATTTTAAAATTGTCTCTCTCATATGGAGATAATAACTAAGTTAAAAAACTGTACTGTGTACCGGGATTCGGAATAGACCTTACGCTTTAGTATGAACGGCTGAGCTAATCGCACTCACAGAGAGACAAAAGAGTCACTGAATAAAAAAAAGTTGGTCCAAAATTTGTAGACAATGTTCTATTCTACAATTTTCAAAGTGATGAAAAAACGATTTGAAGTACTGAAACCTTGGACCTTGAACACCACTGGACGCAATAACGTGACCTTATGAGACTCGAGACAATATTTAGAATGCCAAAATAAATGTTCTTAAAAAAATCAGCTTATTCCATTTCGTTCGTCGGTGAAACGCTAATTTTACTGGAGTATTGGCCGTTCCAATAAACAGAACGCCGTTGGTATTCCTTGGAGATCTGTAAGTCGTCTTATATGACATAAATAGTACTGTACAACCCGTTATTTTCTTTACATGTCATTTCTTCGTCTTTTCCAATAACAATATTATATTTCTCGATATTTGTTACTTAGTCGATGTTCTTACCAACAAACTTCTCTCACATACCACTACTTACTGATATGTACCTAACAGGTAGCAAATAAATACGAAGATTTTTTTCCTTAGTTTTGTAGAACTTGATAACTTTGTTACGAACTATAAGGGAGTTGCAGAGTTGATTTAGGGCTGAATGAATACTTTCTTCGCAAATCCAAAGAACTATATTTTTATTTAATATTTTGCCCCGAATTTGGCTTAAATATTTACAGGAATTCAGTGGTTTAATTATATAAATACAAAATAAAAACGTTAATTATATTGCTTCCGGTGAGATGCCGTTAAATACTCGTTTATGACAGGATACATAAAAATTAACTACAAGGAAAAGTGAGAAACAATTTTATAATTTAAAATTGTTCACGAAATTTTTGTATCGAGTAATAAAATAAAACATGATAGGTTTTGTATGAGTAGTGTATGTATGGGACTCTATCACCGTGAAAGAGGCAATGAAATCTTAAGGCAACACATAATTCTTAAGTTAGTTCATGCCATCCCTTGATCACCAATGATTGTCAAATAACATCAATGTGGATTAAGTACATATGAAAATTATATAATATAAAAATTAAATGTCAGATAATTATCTATCAATATACAACTAACAACATAAGGCAACATTTATCGTTTATCCCTTTTTTGATTCATAAAAAATGATATTTACGAAAACATGCTGAAATCATTGCTAATTTTTAATATTTTCCATGATTAAATTGTACCACAAAACAAATGCCTGCCGAGAATTAATCTGCTATGACCTAATTTGAACGCAAACTACTCTAGTGATTGTAGAAGAACTGTTCGAAGACGAAAATATAAAATAAAAAGACAAACTGAGATATTGATATTATAAAAGTTTGGATGATTATGCTACATATGTATAGAAATACAGAAATAAACCTACTTGACTTTAATAATGACATGAACTAGCTATCCATGTATCGAGACGTAGTAGAGAAATATAAACACCAATCTTTTTCAGGTAAACATGAAGAACACAATACGCGTAGAAAACGTAACCGAAGATAATATAAAGTGAAAAGAAATATTGCTTCCAGGTCATAGATGTGAAAGAATGGGTCGGAATCAGCCGTAACTCGGCACAATGAGCCACTAACAGCTCATTGTTTTGCTTCGCTGCCAATATAACGTACACTTTTCCATTTTAAGTCAATTTATTTTCAAATCAATGTCTTGAAAATATAACGTTTTAAGCGATTGTCGACGATATCTTTCCAATAAACTTTGATTTATTGTTTTCCTTATATGTCACTAGTTGATTTTATTGTACAATATGTACAGATTTATTTGAACTGAGAATTTAAGAACCCTCTTTACCACTGTGTATTTAGTTGTCTATAGTTCTACTATGAACGATGTAGCTTCACGTGTTTCAACACCAAACCTGAAAACCCGCATTTCATTCCCAAAGGCGCGTAACGTAATTTCTTGTAAATTCTCAAGAAATATTAATATTTTTCTTAATATTTTTTTTTACATCTATTCCAACTTATAATCTCGATGAAAAAAGAATTGCATATTCCTATCCTAAGTATACACACTTTTTACATTAGATAAAAAAGTATAAAGTTACAATCATTCTTGCAAAGGTAGGTATCAAAATATAAATATTTGTATGGTTCTAGTTTTGTAATTTTGTGTTTTTTTAATTATAAAAATTGCCTTGATTGATTTCAAATTATTTTCACAAAAACACATTACGTTAAATTCTTACTATAATTTATCTCTTTATATAATTAATAGACGTATTAAAATGGCAAATACTTCAAAGAATACACACTAATTTCCTTAAAAATAATAGTTAAAAGAAGGTCTACTCAATTTACGATTCAGTAACACTTGGAATGTTGGATTTTTTTTGTATAAATACGAAATGTCAAAAAAAAAAGTATAGTACTCGCAAAATGAAACTTCATTTTGGTAAAAAAAACCTCAAAGAAGTATGCGAAAATGAAAAAGGTAACCTACATATTATGAGAATCCGTAAACAGACAGAGCTTCAACTGTGGTTTTAAGCTGCAAAGTTATGAACGTCATTTTTGTCTCTTGTTGTTATGAAGTGTTATTTTTAAAAGAAAACTAGACTAATTATAAAGTGAAAACTGTTAGTTTTTTATGGGTTAAGAGTCAAAACAAAGGCAAAACCGGGCCCTGATTTAAATGTGAGAAATAAATTAGATAAAGTTACATAGGATAGATTGTAAAATACTATAAGGATTCTAAAAGATTTATAACTATTTATTTTTCTTCATTACTGTAAACTACTTGTAACAGTCCTTGAAACATTTCTCTTATATTTAAAAAACTATTACATGAATTAACTTTTTTACTGGTATTTTATTATGTAGCTATGATCACTAAGTTTCAAGCTAAGCTAACTAAGCTTCAAAAGTAGAAGGCACTTGGATGGGAATTACCACTACTACTACTTGCAGAAATCCTTATTTATTTAATTAAAGTATATTTTAAATTATTGTTTAAAATAAATATGCACTGATTTTTGTCAAGTCGATTCAGCTTTTCTTTTCTAATTCTACTTTTACTTTCAAAATATAAGAACGAATGGTCTCAGAGGATGACATCAAATGTAACCTTTAATAGGCATAGGCTCATATCCGGGGTTGGTATCACTTACTTACCTACACCACACCTTGATGTTATTTCACCTATTTGAAAATAGTTCTGCTAAATTCAATTTCTGTTTCCATTTCGGATGGTATAGAATCCCGTAAGATATAACAATTAATAAATTAATTAATTAACAATAAGCATAACCACACACTTGGCAACTTTCCTCACCAAGCAACGAGCATATTTGTCGAAACATAAATGTGTACTCAATCGCACTGAAATGCAAAATGCGCAGGGTAAATAGGAATGCAGAGTTAGAGGTGTGCAAGTGTTGCTAGAGACACTTCACATACGAACTCCGCTTGCTGATTATTTGCCCACGCAACGTTCTATTTGCACTCGCAACGAACAAATTTTGTGCGCCGAGAATTGCGTCTTTTTTCTTTTATCCGTACCATTTTTCTTGTACCATACTTTTAGAACTTGAAATGAAGTCTAGATATATTTTATTGAGTTGTATTTCATGAATATATAGTATTGTTAAACTGATGCATTTATATGTTAATTATCCGGTACAATTGTTTAACGTGGATAATATATTTATGACGTAATTTCTTTGGTAATACTTTTATTTATAATGGGAATAAAAAAAAACAAACTACAAAAGGGGAAAAAAATAAAAAAAATCAAAATCAAATGCTTACATTAATTGACTTCAAGCACGTCACGATTTCTTATATTAAAATGATTTCATTTATGAATCACTCTTATTGTATTATTTTGAATTTTTTACAAATTATTTTCTACTTTTTAGTTTCATTTCCTATTGTACGAAATTATTGTATAATCAACGGTCCTTGACATGTATGCAAAATTTCAAGTGGGTGAAATTGGAGTTCCATGATTCTATTACATACATAGATAAAAATATACACAAGCGAAACTAAGAAAAGCGTGTTAAAATAAGTGAAGGGGTTTACTTTCAGATTTTTTGATTTAATTATTTCTCAGTCATGTTTAAAAATATATAGAAATATATTTGCGCTTTTTGCATATAAATTCCATTATATAGGGTGTTTTTATAGAGGTATAGAACTTTGAAATGGAATAAAACAAAGATGATCTTTTCTAATTGACATGACATTTACTTTATTCGAAAGATAATCTTCTGGCATTATATTTTAAATATGACTTCTGGCATATGACGCCACGGCTGGCTCGGACGTAGTCTAGTCTGGAAGTCCAA
>DWLR01003823.1:0-12949 GCA_018246295.1 Papilio alexanor hazarajatica
TAGTTTATGATCTCACCTTGGGCTTGAATGTTAAATATAATCCAACCTTCCTCATCGTCTATATCCAAATCTAAAGTTGTTGTTCCATCAATGACACTTATTGGATAAATATTATCATCGCCAAAGTTTGGATTCTCACTTGTTGTATATGTTATGGGAATTTCGTAATTCCTTTGTTGTACAGGTGAAAACGCAAAACGCTCCTGAAAATGTGATGACAATAAACTAAAATGTTGTTGACTAGAATTTTTTTTTGTTTAATTTTTGAAGGACTTGTAAATTATAATAATTTAATTTCGTTTAAAATTATTTTAACTTTATTTTTAATTTTAGTAATTTAATTTATTTTTTAATTACGCAGTCGAGGAAGTTAGGTTAGGTTTATTAGGTTAGGAAGAAATTCTTTGCGTTATTTTTTAACTCTTAACGTGATTTTATATGTAGATTTCTATTGATTGTATTAATACTTTTTTTCTCTATCGATATAATTTTTTGATTTTGAAGGCGATGAAAAATAAAATAACAATAATTACCTGCGTAATAAGTACACCACCTTGTCTTAAACCAACGTGTATTGTGGGATAGCCTGTAGTCTCAACCCATGTTTCTAAGAAATCTGGTATTTCTTCTACTAGTTCGGATCCACCAAATAACCATTCGCTGTTAATTGCATCGTAGAAGTTCAAAGAGTTAACAGTTTGTAAAGATCTACAAATTAACGTTTAACGGTTACTCGTTAATATAAAGTTAATACAAAAAAAGTTTAAAAGATGAGATATGAAAAACAGGTACTTGAGTGAAGTAACTAGATGTTTGATTGTGGTTCTACTAGTTTCGTTTTGCTGGTGTAGCAAATATTTGTATTAAGATTACAAAATCACTAGTGGTTCTTAATCATAAAGTGCGTGCCAGTCATTAAATGCTTCTATAAATCTTCTTAGACAATAACATAAATACAACTGAATAATTGATGATTAGCTTACCTGCTATTGAGGAGTGCTCTAGCGGCTAAGTGTATAAAATCATCATCAGGTCCACCCAACACCAACCTCAGCATTCTCATTATAGCTGGAGCTTTGTATTTTAACAAACCATTAACATTTTGTCTTATAACTTCCTCATCAAATATATCTTCGTTTGGTTCTAAAGGTTGAGAATTGAGATATGCATCTCGAAGAAGGCCTTCTTGAATTATTTCTGTTACAAATAATGTGTTTACATCCAACAAAGCATTATCTGTATCCAGGGGACCGTCTTGGAACTGTAACATACAAATACTATTTTGTTTAAATACTACTAAAGTTTTTAGAACTTTTTGTTAAACTTAAAAATTACATTTATACTAATATAATTTTAATATAATTAATAACATTAATACCATACATAGACATAATATAATTAATACCAGCAGACGTCTTGCATGAACGTTGGTTTGCCTGCTTGCTTATTATTACTGGATTCAGCATAAGGTTTTAAGTATTTTTTATTCAGTAACATTTTTCGTAACTCGTCAAAAAATTAAATAAAAATCTCTTTAAAAATCTAAATAAGTAAATACACATTCAAGTGCATAGACTAGTACGGGATACTGGCGCACCTATCTTGCTTCTTCTACATCACATCGTATACATAAATCTACGCATACACGTTCGTCACCTACGGGTACTCCTTTTGTCGCCTAATCTAATCGATGTATTTCATTCTGGGACGTCCCGAAAATTACTTACATCCTTGAGTACTTCATACCCGGCATAAGTGGCCAGGCCGCTGGTGACCCACTGGAAGCGCCAGTTCTCAGGATGTATGACGTAGCCGAACCATTGCTTGGCCATCATGTCTGCTATTTTAGTGAGTGCTAATTGTCTTTGTTTCACCGAGTGGTTTATTTCCATAAAAATGTACGGTTCCCTAAAACAGCATTAATCATAAATAAAAAAAGTTATTTTTTGTAATGTTATTTTTTATTATTTGAGCATTAACGTAGCGGTTAAAGGTTTAAGATTTTATATGTACCGTATTCAATACTGTAGCAATTGACAAATAACAATATTATAGAAACGAGAAAATATATTTCTAATACATTATTAGTGCCCTAGCAAATATTATGCATTGCGAATAATCGATTGATTAAACCCAAAAAAGATGGGTTTTAGTTGATATGTTCTTATGAACCAAATACTTGTAACAATAAAATTTGATAGAAAACATTTTCGAATTACGACTTCAAAATTTCGTTTGAATATTATTCCAGCAATTTTTTTAACAAAATAATATTGGATATGATTGAATATGGCGATAACAGGCTATCGTGCTGCCCGGACGTCTTCTTCAAGTCGTTCAAGATAATGTCATATTTTTTTGGTTTTGCGTCATAAAAGTTTTGAACGAAGCGTTTACCTAAATTTTGTATCAACTTGAAATCACATAACGTTCTTTTATACTAAACAAGCACGAAAATTTCCTTAAAATGCACTAATTAGATAAAATATAGAAATGAAATTATTGTCATCGGGCTTGTCTTGTTACAAGGAAGGAAAAATAACACGTAACAAAAATAATCTTAGATATGAATCTGGGAGGAAATAATACTATTGAACTAGTTTGCTCCGAGGTCTTATATCTTACGGCTAGACAAATAACTTGTAAGTTATGTGTGAGTTATCAAATCTGTCACACACATCTGTCACTTATCTACAATTTTCTATGTCGGTTGTATGTATTAATACTAATAAATTTTTGTAGATAAATATCAAAGAACAAGGATAACGTTAGATTTCTAAAGTGTTCCATAAAGTTCCATGACATCAAATTTATACTTATATATGTATATTTATTAGAACTACTGCGAATTAAGGAGTGTACCAACTGACAAGAGCCAGGCTTTCTAATCACAAGACTTCAATCCAGTCTGCATAGCCATGTGTTAAATAAATATTTATCGCAACTTACCAAATACACACAGTCGACAACGCGTACCAATCTCTGTCAGTATCAGGCAATGCTATGATGTTCATCCTTCCATTTTGATTAAGAATTATTTCTAGGTAAGGTTTATTTGTCCATTCGTTGAGTGCGTGGTAATAATGGTTTATAGCTATAGATGCTTGAGCTTCTTGGTTCAGGACCTGTGGACGTCCGTTTAACACCACGTTTGGTGTTGGGAAGTATGCATTGTTTAGATTATGGGCCACCATTCCCCATAAATGTGGAGGCCCTTGTAGGGGCCTAAACTGTGTCCTGATGAAAGAAAAAAACAAAATCATTAGTCAGTCAAATGCATAACAGTATTGTTACAGTTTTTTTTTATTGCATTATTTAAAAGTAGGTGAAAGTATGGGTTAAACCTGTTAATTTAGTTAGAGTTTTCAAGTAGTCAGCATCGAGGTGAAAATTTCAAAGTTTATCATTAGTCAAAGTTTTTTTATAGATGATGGTGGTAAACATGCAAGTGGTAACTTAAATGAAACTACCGATCTACCGATACCGACTATCTATAACAGACAGAGGAGAAAGACAGAAAAATGGACATTTCCTAATTCTATCCATCCCCTTCTCCGTTAAATCCTCTTTCCCTATTTTATTGTTAGAAAAGGGTTGGAAGGTGAAGAGAACTAAAATTATCCCTCCGGCACCTCACCCATCAGACGAAACGCAAAGTACTTCTACTTGACGCCTGTCTACTGTAAGGTCCTGGTATATCACCGGTCGAGTGGGCCATTCTTGCAACAGATGTTGTTGTTGCGGACTCTACCACTGTTTCTTATTTTTTTTAATAAAATATTCTTATTTTTTATTATTAAATAAAATAGTTGGAAGTTTGTAAAGTCATAAAGTAATTATAAGGTTTTTGACATACGAGTAACTTTATTAAAAATTTCAGTATTTAATACCATAGTTTTATTTCTAAAAAATTAACTATATTTCGTTGATTCCAATATTTTCTTTGATAAAAAAAAATGTTTTAGGTAAATTATTTCGAATGTGTGTGTAAAATCCTAAACGGAATGACAGTTCGTAGACAGGGTGTTTGCTCAGCAGTTAAATAAATAGCTTTCGATAAAAAAAAAATCAAATCAATTGTGTTTAAGTATACGTTCAATTTTTTACCGTAGCTTTTGCTTTAAAAGTGTTTAGTAGTGGAGAAAATTATGAAAAGCGATGTCTTGTAAAGAATTTATAAACGATTATTGTTTAAAAGAACAATTATATAAGAACAAGTAAAAAACATAATACGGTAATACTTACTGACTGTTTTCTTCTAGCATTGAATTTACTACCAAATTGTCGTATTCAATGTTATTAAAAGTGAAGCTGATTGTAGATGATTGGTTAGGTTCATCTATACAAGGAAAGACGCGTCTTGCGTACGTGGGATGTAGGTTCATGGCTAGGTAGGTGCTGAAATAATACAAAAAAGTAATAATTATTATCCATATTTGTAAAATGTAGAAAGCCAACTTAAGCATTGACTATTCTTTTTTACTTCGAGTCGTATGACCGTCCACTGCTAGAAGTAGGCCTCGACAATTGATCGCCATAAACTAACATAAAAGTAGTAATTCCTTCAATATTATCTTCGGTCTTCCTCTACCCTTGATTCATCATCATCAACCATCAACATTCATTTTCATTACTTTCTTCATTATATCTCATCCGTCCGTATAAAATGTCCATACTACGCTAAAATATTGCTCTTAGATTTCTCTGTCATTGACGCAACTTCCACTAATATACTTATTGTTACTTTTTATCTATTCTTGGCATAACACTCATCCATCTTAATATGCGCATCTCAACAATCTTCTTTCATCCGGAACTCTGATAGCCCAATACTTATAAACCCTTAGAATACAAGAATGGTAGAATACTTAGAATACATCATCTCCCTGCCCTTTTTCCACTTGCGTAGGGTCGGTACAGTATGTACTACTCTTGGACTCTTCTGTAGTCCATACTGCAACTAGGTTTGGCTATAGTTTTACGACCGGCCGCCTGTCTGACGTCAACCCTCCTTGGAAATATATATATTTATACAAGGTATTTAATATGACATTATAAAATGCACAAAATACACAAAATTTGAATTGAATTGATTGGATTAATTCTGCCAAAAGTAGGGGGTTCTGCTGCAGCCTGCGCTCGAAGTTCAAGTGCTAATGTTACATATTGGTTTGTTTCAACAGCACAGAAGATGTAAGCAGCCCAACATTAGACTCGGGTTCAATGGGTATTACAATCTGTGCGTAGTTGCAGATCTGCTGCTGATCAAATGCACCAATTTTGTTTTTCGCACATAACTTATGTAGTATACCATTATCAAATAACAAAGATTTATAAAATGCCAATAAATTAATTTAAAATCATTTAAGACATGTTAATGTCATAAATAAAAAAATAGTGTATACATATAGGTGTGTAAAAAGTAACTACATGTTTTGGAGTTTATTACATTGTTAAATTTTCTAAATTCGCTTACAACACTTCGCTCAATATATAGGAATGAATGTAAAAACTTTAGAAAATGCGATATTTACTAGTAATCAAAATATATAATGTGCCCATAGGTTTTTTATAAATATTTTTATTCTATTTATTCATATTCAAGAAACATGTAAGTATGTTAAAATTACTAAATTTATTATTTTAGTATCATAGGAAGCAACAATAATATGTACAATTTATGTACTATTTTGTTAATTCATAAGGTTAATAATGGCAACAATCACTACAATACATTATTGATTGTACTAAAAATCGTTATAAAAGTCATATAAGACCTTTACGGCACTAAAAAGACACCATCTTTGCTTTAAGGTTTCGAAATACGCTGCAGTCTAAAAATTGATTATAACTGTTATTTGGTTTTAGCGACAATATTCCTTAAAGTACGTACTTTTATCTCTAAGCAGAAACTCTAAGGATTAAATAATAAAGTTCTAAGTTTCAGTGTGAAAAAATGGACGTAGAAAAATAGAAAAATGGTGTTCTATGAAATATCCTTGCTTTCATTCTATGAGATATCATAGATTTCTCCAAAACATGTAAAGATCATTCAACGAGACGACAAATTGATGATAAGGAGAAAACAAAGTCTGTTTGATTAAATACAAGAAGACTTTTCCAGCATCAACTAATCTATAAGGATTATAAAAAATGTCTTAAGAAATTCACTTACACATAATAGAGAAGAGTGAATAGGCTATTTCTTAACTATCGTGATTATCGCTTAACATCGGGTGGGATCGTGGTCAAATTTATTCCTAGTTTATTTCTTATAAAAAAGCAATATGGTACTGTTAATTTATGATTTATTGCATTTAATGAATTTCTAGAAAGTTATTTCTGCCACTAACGATATAAGAGTATTAAATAATTTATAAATTAGTGTTCAGTCTATATTACTTGTCATTGTCACCATATGATCCTGTGTAAAGTCCCAATCCATCGCCACTCACTCGGCCAGTGTATTCTACAACTACTATAAAAGACAAAGCGGTTAATCTAGGAATGATTTCCAATCTAGAATTTCTGACCCTGTATGGAGTGTCCGCAAGATTTGCTTCACTAAAAATTGCAGTCATTACTCGTCGTATTTGCAAATCTTGGCAATGTAAAATAATTGGATCTTCCCTAGAAACTTGTTCGAGTTGAACTGCCATTAGACTTCTGCCGGTAAAAGTGTCGCCATCTCTTGTTATCTGTATGGTATACTGTCTGACTTCTTATCCAGGTCTTACATTTCGCAATGAAGTGTTGCAAACATTTCCAACAGCTTCATTACCGGAGTCCGTCATGTTTAAATTGGTTTCATTAATAACTGTATTTTCGTTTTCATCTCGTGCCTCTTCATCGTTGACTTTTGGTTTCAATGTTTTGATTAAAGTGCTATTACAGGATCCGTGTTTTTGTTACTAATTAAATTTCGATGTATAGGCAGAGATTTCACAGACACTTTCAAAAGAACTGTGGCCACGAAAAGAACTAACGTCCACTGTCTTTTATTCCGAGCCATTTTCATCAGTAAAATGACCTTTTTACCGTGTCCCCGCTATCACTATACAGTGTAACATACAGTTAAGAAAATCATTAGTAAAATGTATTTATAATATCGAATACGTGATGCAGATAATGTCACAAGATAGAATCAGAAGAGATAAAATTGAAACATCTTGAATCTTCCTTATTTACGTCAATAAAAATATGGCGTAGAATTAGCGTCAGGTTTCTGAACATTGTCTTATAATATAGAGGCAAGACGATCATGTGTTCATTTGATGGTAAGACATTGTCATTAAAACATATTTTTAATTATTTATTCTTCTGTTTAGCTAACTATTATTCTCCAAGATGTTTTCAAGTGCATACTGCTGCAATATATGTTTCACTAGCTTTTGCCCGCGACTTCGTCCGCGTGGAATAGATGCTGTTTGCATCATTTTTATTATTTCTACGATACTCATTTTGAGAATAATACACATATAAACTGCTGTGATTTACTGCAAATATAAATACTTTAATACATTTTATAAACTATGATTTTTGTTTTTCCATCCTTTGCTAAAGTACTTATTAAGATTTTGCGAGGCGCTTGGCGAGTCCCGCGCTCGCGAAACTTATGTATTCGTATGCATTATCACAGAGTTTTTACTAATCATTCACATGTTTCCGATAAGTACAAGTTTAGAAAACATAGACAGATTTGCTTGTACTTCCTTACGAACTTTCATATCGTATTTCAATCCCATGTAGGTCGAAATTTTTAAAATGCTAGAACAAATGTTTATTTATTTCTTAGTGTTTACATACAAAGTTTCATGGGTTCGTTATTATCTTCGATAATGATGAAGTCCTATACAATTTTCATCCCTTATTTCAACTCTTCTTGATGCCTTTTTACAACAAAAGAAAACTAACCTATGTGCTTTCCCAAGGTCTGTTCTATTTTGTACCAAATTTTATTATTAATTTTTTTTCTAAAACGCTAGACCAAATGTTTACCTACTTATTTCCATACTAATTTTCAGCTCCTATTTCAATCCCTACAAACTTTTTTTACAATAAAATGTAGACTCCCAAGCTAGGTCTTTTATCAAAGACTAGTCTATTTCTGTACCAAATTTCATCAAAGTCGATTCAGTAGCTTAGGCGTGAAAATGTAACAGACAGACAGACAAAGCCTCTTTCGCATCTATGATAGCAGGGAAGTAGGATTTTACAACTTTTATTTTTATTTCGAATTTAATCATTTACAATTTTAAAGTCCGTAATATGTAATAATCAACTACTGGCCTAATCTAACCTAACGAAATTATTAAAGAAGACACTATATAACCGATATGTATTTACAGTTGAATTCTCAAGACCTGTTATTATATTGTCGGGCTTAGTGCCAAACACTACTCGAATTTATGTGTTAACTTGCTTCAAATCAGTGTACGGATCCTGATTACAAAGGTGAGTTACTACCACTGGCCTTCATGTACAAAACAATCTCAGAATAAGAATCCAAATTTATTAAAATAAAATCAAATAAAAATTCCTTAATAATTATTCTACAGACTGTCACTCGTTGCGGCCAGAGCGTAACTGGTCGAACACTTCACATACATACATCTCGCTCGCAAAAAAAACTGCTGACACCCAACTCATTCGCACATACACGGTCGCTACAATAAATTTTAGAAAACAGAAACAAAAGAAGAAGGGGATTTATTTTCTTACTTTATTTTTAATACCATCGATCTATCTCAGCCTATGACCGTCCACTCCTGGACATAGGCCTCCCTCATTGATAGCATCATTGGGGGAAATGTGTAAATAATGTAGTGTCTACATCCAGACACAAGACAAACAGACATGTTCATGCACAAAAATATTTTTCCTGGGTGATCATCGAACCCACGACCAGCGGAGTGAAAGGCAAGGGTCTTTCACTCCGCTGGTCGTCGTCGTTTTTTTTTAATACGTAATATGATTTTTTTAATTGAATTAAGTAACATACAACCTAATCTAACAAAATGCATAACAAAAAAGGTAGCAGTTATCTTAGACTTACACCCATTTTTACTATCGACTCCTAGCTTTAAGGGAACCCGTAAAGAAATGTAAGTGCTAGTTTCATTTTCACCACTGCTAAAATGTCATCTAAAACCTTAGGAGGCCCTTAAAATATATGAACTCGACATTTGACCTTTTAGCTCTAAGTGACGGTTCATATGTTGCATTATTGTACAGTTGATTAAATAACTAATCAAATTTAATTTAATTGCCAACATCTTTTTGTGAGTCGGGATTTTTTTACGCAATATTTGAGAAATACTTCTTAAAATATTAAGATTATCCAAGTATACTATTTTTTGAGGAGTAGAAAAGAACACATTTTGAAAATCCTGATAACAGGTGTGAATATTAATTTTTAAATTTACCAAATTCTATTTTTTTATTATTTTAGACGGCACTAGCTACCTAATGAAGCAACATTGCAAAAATTTTAACAGTTAATTTTTTCGCCCGCGTTGTATAAACTCGCAATCCTGTGCAATCAAAAGGTACATCCTAAGTAGAACCATCAGCCCATTTGACAATATAGATCGGAGGTCAAGTTATATTGGCGGTTTCAAAATGACTTTTTTTAACTTTATATTATCTTTGAACCATCATCATTTGATAGAATAATATATCATGTATAGAATAATATATATGTAAATTAAAGTTTCTGCCCAATCAACTAAACAGTAATTTTATAGCATTTTTTTTTCTATAAAAATTTAATTGCTTTAAATTGATATAACTTTTTTACTTATGCACTGATCCAAATAAAACAAACAATAAATATTAAGTGAAACTAACCATGATATATTAGTGATATTCTAATCCAAATCAGTTTATCCGTTTCGGAGATTAGTGCGCACAAAGTCATAGACAGAGAAAAATTCTAACAATCGTTGTTTTGAGGTCTATATCAATGATAAGTACCCCTTGTAATAGTTTTTCTAATTTATTTTCCATGTACAAACTCTGATCAGTTACATTTTTATTATATGATGAAATAGAAAAATATTTATTTTTTCTTAAGACTAAAAAAGGACAAAGTAGTAATTATAAATCTCTCAGACTGTCCTTACTATTTCCGTTGATCTATTTTTATATTCGTTACACAAATTTTATTTTATTTTAATGCGATGTTATACTTTTTACAGTTTAACCTAAGGGGATTCAATCACATGATTG
Source organism: Papilio alexanor hazarajatica (assembly GCA_018246295.1). NCBI lineage: Eukaryota > Metazoa > Arthropoda > Insecta > Lepidoptera > Papilionidae > Papilio > Papilio alexanor. Next base: position 10,231 of record DWLR01003823.1, read on the forward strand.
GAAACAGTAGCACTATATAAAGGTTAATAGGCCATTAAAAATTAGTTGACTTTTACCATTTGTCGAACTCGATATCCCTAAATTGGTAGATGAGTGTAGAAGCTGTAATACAAAAGTATGCTTTAAGGCTTTGCACTGACAACAGAGACTGTTATACCCAAAAAAATTTGACATATCACGTACCGATGGCTTTTTCATGGCTTTTTCAAAAATCACCGTCATAATTTTTCAGCTAATTTTTAGATAACCTTAATAAATTGTCGTAAACCTTCCTCGTTAATCCACTACTATTATTTAAAACTGTATAATACTAGAAAAACAGTCCAAAACAAAAGGCCCTACGACCTGTTTTATATTATAGACACGGTAGCGCTCGACCCGCGAGCCACCACGCCCTATTTTCATGCGGATATTGTTTTTTGCGTGTTGTTTTAATTGTTTCGATATGTCTTCTAAACTATTTGTCAAAATTATATACTGTCAAAGACATTTATAATCTATATTTATCGCTCTAGCTAACATATTTATTTAGATAAGGATTAATAATGAATTCGAAAAAATCGTGAAAATCTAATTAAAATAGTTTCTATTTCTTTTTTGTTTCCAGAAAACGAGAGTTATTGTGAGTCAACCGTATAAGATAGATAAACGCCAGCTTGAAATTTTATACTGTAAAACTATAAAATAGGAATATCACACCATTCATTGTTTTGTAAATATAACTCAAATGGATAAAACAATATTTTCTAAGAAAGTTCTAAACAGCTTGAATTTTTCTGACATTTTCAACAAATATCGTCATGTTTTAAAATGAAATGGTTGACACATAAAACCTTAACGAATTATACTCGATTTGAAAATGATTTACATGTGATTTTTTAATTTATCGCAAACAGTCAGTCTGATAGACGCGATGGGTTTTTTATAATATGTAGTGAAACCGTCGTTTATCATGTGATTCAGATTTAGGTAAACATTTAAGTGAGCCCTTAAGTATTGGTTTCAGTTTTCTAAATTCGGACTTTACTAATAAATTTTGGAATTTTCCAAACTAAATATGGATGTTTATCTATCAAATTGACGTAAAAATATCCGAAATTGATTTTTAATACAACAAATTTCCTTTGTTTTGAAAACACTGAAAATGATTTGTAAAAGTCCGTATTTGAAATTTAAAACCTACAAATAACATTTACATTAAATGAATGAATTAAATACTGTCCCATTTAAATATTTAAAAAAAAAGTAATCGCTGACGCTTCAAGTATTTCCGAGACACGTACTGTAAATAACTCTAAACAACGGGAATTTACATTGTTAGTGTTGAGTACATTAGTTTTGTTCAGAATTAATAATACTTGAGTATATACTCATAATTACTCTTAACGTAATAAATAACAGTTTACATTTGATTTAGAGCGAGCCAGTGGTCCTTACGGCGGTCGGTATAGACGTCAAATTGCCTTAGTTTACTTCTATCTATAGTTCATTGTGTGTAGTGATTTCTCTTTTTTTCATTCCCTCTTCTACCACTACCTCTTTCCTTGCTTCATTGCTGACAAAAGGTACGTTAGAGCATTTCATTTTCCCCTCTCCTTCCCTCTTTTTCCATATTTTGCAATGTATCTATATTTTTTTTTTGATAATGCGGCTGTTAAAACTTTACGGGTTGTCTTTCTTACAAACGAGTACACTATGTGATATCGAGGGGCTCCTCTAACATCACGCGAATAGCGTAATCGTTTGCCTCTTTCCTCCTAAAAATAACAACCTGCTTTTTTAAAAGAACGTACTTTGAATGCGAGGCATACTTGTAAAGCAATTCCCGGAATCTTTATCGTAAACGCATATTTCTCGATGCCATGTTTATTGACGTTATCTTGAAATTTAACGTTTTATCTGTAAATTTTGAGTGTGCGAATCATCACACGGGCTCTTTACCTATCCTATATCGCTCCCAACAATATCAACTCAACAACTCTTATCGAGTAAAGATATAAAAAATGAAATATCTCGCAAGATTAAGCAACTATCACTATCTTAAGTGTAACCGACATACGCACGGATTCCACCGTCTTCTATATTTATCGCATCAAAAATACAATATTGTACCCGCTACTTCATCCGCGTAAAATCTTTAAATGGCTTATTTCTCTTTTCATGCTTTCATGTATACCTCCATGCCGTAATTTACTATTCCAATCAAATCCTTGAGTTGATGAAAAATAAGTTATAATAATTAGTAATAAGCTAAATAATTCCTTATTACACTTTCACCTTCTTAAAACGACTAAAACTATTTCATAAATTTCCATTAATAAATACAATAATTCCTTCATAAGGAAGGACAAAATATTAATAATATTATTTGATTTTCATTGAATACCCAAAGGGTTCCGGGTTCATCTTGTATTATTTGACTGAATTTAAGTTTTTTTTTTTTAACTAGTAATGTCATATATGTCCTATTATTTATTAGCCGATGTCGAATCTGTTTCTCAACAATAATTAGTCAAAACTGGTCCAGTGGGTTAGGCATAAACATGTAACAGATGGACAGAGTTTTCTTCGAGTCTGTTTAAACTTCTTGGGGTAGTCAGGCATGTTCGGAGCCTGTTTCCAAAGAGGCCTCCTTTTTTTTTGAGTTCTTGTTAATCTTATTTTCATATTATTAGTGTTTAACATTGTAAGAGAAAAGTAATGTTAGTCATAGTTAATG
>DWLR01003824.1:0-12949 GCA_018246295.1 Papilio alexanor hazarajatica
TCACTGTAACACTTTTTATAAAGCATTGAATAAAGAGCAAAAAAGCGGAAGGGAGATATTTGACAACCTTATATATAGATCGTCCATTGCTGGACATAAGCTTCCCCCATTGATCGCATCATTAGGAGGAAATGTGTTATAATACCCATGCTTGGCAGGCGGGCTGGCGATCGCAGTATGTTCCACCGTACTAAGAAAATGACGCTGTTGCTCGTCCTCCGGTGGTCTTTACATCCAGACACAAGACAAATAGACATCTTCATGCATACAAATTTTTGTCTTAGGTGGAAATCGAACCCACGACCTGCAGCGTGTAAGACAAGCATCTTACCAACCGCGCCAACCGGTTCGCCAGTACTGTACGGCATTACTAAGCGTCTGCAACTCCCCTGAGATGATGTTGCTTACTTTTTTTTTTATGTCTCCCCCTAGTTTTTTATGTTGAATGGCTGCCTCCAGTATATGGATGTACTCCTTTTTCTCATCATCGTCGTCGTGGAGTACAAATGATTTTACGTGAACAATTTAAATAACAATTTATAAGTCAAAGATGTACGGTGCGTTTTTTAGCCATATACCTACGCTCTCTCAATGCATCAGTGAGCTGCTTCTAATGGATTAGTTCTACGCCAGAACTCGTATTTAAATACTACTGTAATGTTCAATCGTCACTTAAAGCTGAATAAATAAAACAATTAAAAGTTAAACAATCGAATGTTGGTTTCAAATTTAGAATGTTCTAGTTGTCATGGAAAAAATATATTAAATCTAATAAATGTTGTATTAAACAAATAGTATTTAATGATTACAGATGTTTGGTAAAAGAATGTCTCGCGCTGTTTCATCGCTTGGAGAAGCAGTTTTCGAGCTTCCTACAATCAAGGATGCAAACAAAGCGATGGCTTCAGGTAATAAAAAAAAATATGACAGTAGCTATCGGCGAGAATTAAAGAATATTAATAAATTTTCCTTTGTTACGCCTACTAGCGAAAACTTTTTTTTTATTATCCAATAAATGATTTTATTGAATAAAAAATAATGATATTGTAAAGATTGAATATATCAAATATTAGATTATACAAACATGTTTAATGTTTTTCAGTTAATAATGAACATCAGCTTCAACCCGAACAAGATATTATGCTGTGAGTATTTTCCGCCAGAATTACAAAGAAGCCAACAAGATATTGCCTCAGCACGAAAACTTTGCAGGTGACGTCTTTCCTATAAAATATCTTCTTCTTCTTTCAGAGCCTCTTCAGTGATGAAGGTTGGCCGCTAACTTCTTACATGTGTCCCGGTCCAGTGCGAGGCGAAAAGTTCTTCGGCTGACTTAATCCATAAATCTTAATCTATAAAATATAAGCTATGAATATTTTCGATTGTTTTGTAACGCATCCATTTAAAGATCACGTCAAAACTGCTCTGTCCTCAAACTGTTGTTGGCACCGCCGCATAATATACATCACATAAATGTTTTTAGCACATTAAATGTTTAGTAAATAGAACATGACAATATTCATGTGTCATGTTTGTCATAAGTAATACAAATACATATTTTAAATACAACTGCCTCTGTTGTGATCATAACATCGAAACTGTATAATTATTAACACATTACTCGTATGTATTCACGATCGCACAAAATATTTAACATTACGCAGTTGACACAAATGATTTAGGAAGGTACGGACGTATTCAACCTTTGCACCCCGAAGACGTACACTTAGAAATTCGTATCCTTAGTAAGGCTGGTTAAGTTGTTCGTTATATATATATATAGTGAGCTCACCACGGAAGAAAAAGTATATCTTATTGAGTGCTTCTTCTCGAGGGAAAAAATTTATAGTAATGCGTATAGAGGGTTTCGTACTAAGTTTGGAACTCATAGAGTTGCCAGCAAAAACACTCTGAAAAGGTAAGAATTTAATATTTATTCATATTCATCTATCACACAACTTGTGTTTCAATTCAATTAAACTGCATTGAAGTAATTTTACGTTAATTTTTGTAGGATAATCGACAACTTCGTGGAGTATGGGACCCTCCTGGACCGCAGACACGAGTTGTCAGGTCCATCAGTTACGGTGACTACACCAGAGAAGATCAACATAGTTGACAATTATTTCAAACAAAATCCAAATGATTCGATTCGGAAAGCTGCTCAAGCATTAAAAATAACCAAATCATCATTATGCAACATTTTGAAATATTTTTAATGTTTCATCCGTATAAAATAAGCACACATCAATTGTTAACTGAACATGCCATGACGAAACGCATCGAATTTTGTAACACTATTACGGGAATGTTTGAAGCCGAAGAATTTAAGGAGAAAATGATTATTTATTCTGATGAAGTACATTTTTTGGTGAATGGTTATGTAAACAAGCAAAACTACCAGTTTTGGGGAACGGAAAATCCGAACATATCGCTTGCAAAGTCCCTTCATCCACGAAAGTAACGGCATGGGCAGCGATTTCAGTAAAAGGAATTTATTTCGTTAAAAAGGAAGAATTTCGTTAATGTTTAAAAAAATGTACTTTATGCAAGACGACGCCGCACCGGACTCATGAGGTGATTGAAGCTATTCATCGCGTATATGAGACTCGAGTAATCGGTCTGGAGTATCCTAAATTTGCTCAAGGGGGACTAGAATGGCTACCGTACTCACCGGACCTGAACCTTTGTGATTTTTTCTTATGGGGTTACATTAAAAAAATCTTTTATTGAATTATATATCCATCCTATTATGAGAATTACATAATAAGAGAAGGCACAACAAACATTAAAGATGGTTGTTACGCTAAAAACCACAGAGCAGTAGAAGAACTGATCGCGGCCATTCAGGAACTGGTTCGTGGTATTACAAACGATATGTTGGACACAGTTTTCAAAAGACAATTAATTTTGTGCACAATCTAACGGTTGGCACTTCGAAAATGTCTAACATTAATCATTGTACTTTTTCATTATTTTTATAAGATGTAATAAATTAACATAAGAAATATTTCACTGGGTTTTATTTATATGGGTTTAAAACTGATCTTTAAACTTTTTTAAGCTTTTATGATTCTGTGCACGTGTTTTGAAATGACAGTTCATTAGTTTCAGCAACTTCATATATATATATAGACATACCTAAACCTCTGTGACCCTGAGCACTGGTCGCTTGAGTCATAGGAACTTCGCAGCCAGAGGCGTACTATTTTACACAATTTATTTAGATGATTTGTATTTTGAACATTTTTTAAGATGTATTATATACAAACAAGTAAAATAAATAAGTAAATTGAATAATAAATAATAAAATACAACAAAAAGACTAGATACGTTATGTTAGGTTATGTATAAAAAAAATTAAAAAAGTAGGCGAAGAATAGGTGTTTAGGCATTAAAAAAAATCAGTTTTAGTTAGGTTTGCTTCAGTGGGTTCATCTGTTCGATGAATACGGGTACGCGACCCCGAAGTCCACAGCTGCCGCTATTCTCCCCATGACCTTTTCGAATAGCGACATCCTAATGTCCGCTTCACAAGTCAGCGTTTTATCTTAACGAATTAAGTGGACGGTTCGTCTGCACCGAATTATCTAACGTGTGTATGATGATGTGCAGTGGATTTTCTGAGAAGATTCGGAACGATAATCCATATACACGTTCGATAAATAGTTGTAGGTGAACCGTTTATTCGTTAAGATAAAACGGTGATATGTGTTAGCGGTCATAAGTCTTTTATTCCCATTCCTCTCTCTTGTGCTCGCTACGTACAGCGCCGTTTTATCGAAAGGAATTAACGTTATCTCTATTTCATACGGTAAAATGGCGGGCATTAAATACCCTTTCGCATTTCCCTCTTTCGCCCACCCAAGAGTCCCGGGGGCGACGAACTATTCATCACAGTATTTAAACACATCACGTTATTGCCATCACAACAAATTTTGATTAATATATACATCACACGTAATATAAATATGTAAGACTAAATACCAAAACAACGAAACTTTGTATTATTGTAATAATTTTTAATTTTACATTGATACAAATGACCAAGATAGAAGACATAAATGAAAATGAAAAATCTATTTTATTCAATTCAATAATAATAATAAATAATAGAATACAACAAAAAGACAGGATAATATATGTTAGGTTATGTAGAAAAAAGAAAAAGGTAGGCGAAAAACAGGTTTGTGTGTCATAAGCCCTTCATAAGCCCTTTATTCCCATCAAGTTCCTTTAAGCATATATTCACAGCACCGTTTTATTGTAACAAATTAACTCGTCATTTCGTCTTAGTGTCGTCTCGTTATTTCATTCAACGATTTAGTGAAAGTGTGTATATTTGTTCCGGAACTATCGATAATGTCTGATCGATGCCGTGTATAGTGAGCATTAATTATCCTTTCCAATTTCCCCCTGTTGCCCACCGAATAGCCCCGATTAGTGTCGACCTCGCCCATGCAGTTACGTGGGGTGTTGTACTTCAGCTGGCTCGTTATTACCACTGCCTTTATTTTTCGAGGTGCCAAGTTTAGTACAGTAATTACACTCGACTTATGATGATCAGGGCGAAATTTTCGGACGAGGAGATGAATCTCGAGTTGGTTTTTGGTCTCCCGACTTTTCCACCAAGTGTTCTAGGCGTTAACGTCTTCCCCCAACACAAAGCTCTTTTTGTTTGGGATAGGTTAGGTATCTTTAAATAGAATATTAAAAACAGGTTGTGTTAGGTAAGTTATCTTATAAATAAAATAAACAGTAGGTTTAGGTATTTTTTAATTAAAATAGATGTTTAGGTAACGTTAGATGCATTATATAAAATAATACACAGGTCGGATTAGTTTAGGCTAGATATGTTTTAATAAAAAAAAAATATGTGTATTAAGTTAGGTTACTTATATATTTAATAAAATTAAATAGTGTCGGTTTGGTTAAGAATTATTAATAAAATAAAATAAACAATTTGGTTTAGGCTGGGTGGGTATGTTTTTAATAAAATTATAACCTTGAAATAGTTTAGGTGGTAGTTGTAGTAATAAAAGATATCTAACATTAATTATTTAACATCCGTTTGATGCTGATAATGATCAAAACACAGGGAATATTTAGCAATACTAGTAATATTATATAACTAAGATAATTAATATTAAAATCATTAAAACATCACAATCAATACTGAAAATCCGGTTAGTAAAGAGATCAGCAACACAGCTAATATTTACAAGTACAAATAGTAATATTATGTAACTAGTAAAGTAATTTTATAGCCTTTTTAAAATCACAATGTTTAAGATTGCATAATTATAAACACATTATCGTTAAAAATCGACAGCACATTAAATATTTTACATCTGATTATCGGTAAAGGATGAATGTGATAAATATGACTAGTAGTTTTATTTTATGGTCGTTTTAACATCACAGTTTTAAAATTAGTTTGACTTCCTGTGAACGTAAACCAGAGATCGGCAACAGGCAGGTAATTTTATTAAATTTTGAGCCAGTTGTTAAAACTACTTATCGACCCCTGGTATAAACCATGAAGTCACTGAGCTTTCCCAATTATGTTTAAGTACGTAATGCTTAGTGTATCATTAGCGACGTGTTTTTTTTTTCATTATGATTTAAGTGCAATAAAATTACTTAAGAATCTGTAGTTTTATATGACTAACACTTTATAGTATAAGCATTTATTTTTATATTAGTTTTTTATTTAATTAGAAGCTAAGAGTTTTTGATAATTTATCAATTGTAAAATGTATTAACAGTATTGTAATTGTTATTTAAATAAAACACATTTATTGACATCTTACTTTAACATTTTATTTCTATTAAATAGGATAGCACCAAGTGGAAATCCGAAATCTATGCCAACCCCTCCGGATTATGGACGTGAGTTGTATAAGATCTAAATAAATAAATAATAATGATAATAAACAAAATAAACTGTATTATCCTAAAATAGTTTTTTAAAATATTTATAGTTTGTAATTTATCATTATTCGTAGTTTTTAAACATTATGTTAATGTTTAGTTTTACTTGTTATTGTTTATTGCAGTTTGAATTTAATTATTCGTAAACATGTAATAAATTATATTGAAAATCAAATATGTTTTTAATTTTTTGTACAAATTTAGTAAATTAATACCGATGACGAGGAGAAGGACGATGGGGACGGCAGGAAGTCCCTGGATGCGGTGCGCTAAGAACAGCAAGATGAAAAACAGCAAGATGAATAGCATCTTCCCTATGCCTTCAAGAACAGAAGGCATAGGGGAAGGTGAAGGTGTGTAGGTCCGCAGTGGACTGATATAAGCTGGTAATGATGATGACTATTTAATAAATAAATTCAGTCATTTTACCTTCCCTCACCCAAATAGCTCATCATATATATAGTAAGTTGGCAATACTTTTTTAACTGGCAGCCATTTTGTCAGCTGTCAAGTGATTTATGTTTAGTTTGGTTTGGCATTTCAACATGAATTTACTAACGCCTGAACAACGTTTCCAAATTGTGCATATTTATTTTGAAAATCATGGTTCTGTTCGAAATACATATCGCGCACTACGTCCATTTTACGGTCAATACAATAGTCCATCAGAGTAATTAATTCGATTAACTATGGAACGTTAACGTATGAGGCACACAGGTGAAATTTACTCAAAAGTTGACCGATATTACGTTAAGTGTGTTTACTATTATATATAGTATATTGCTGTAGTTTGTCTAAAATAACAGTTTGAAGATGCTTTAGAAAAATAAAACTCTATTGATGCTATGTTTAATTGATATATTTAATCCTACTAATATTAAAAATGAGAAAATTAAAAAAATATAATTTCGATAACGAAGTTATTATACTTCTGGTTCTTTTAAAAGGCTTATTAAATCTTGCTTAACTTGCCTTTGACGATAATAAAAGTTGGTGAAACAAATCTTCCATAGTTTGTTGCCTGGAAAACTTCCGTGTGAAACCATAATGATATTTTTTAAGACCTATAGGAACTGCTGCATTCTGTACAATAATATACCCATGGATTAATATTCTGTGAATGGTAGGTAGTTGGCATATTATACCAAGGATACTATTTCAAAAAGATAGTAGCGGTTTGCTATAAATAAGAAAAAGTTGCTGCTATCTTTTTGAAATGGTATCCATGGTATAATATTCCAACTAGATTTAGACAACTAGATTCCACTAGACATTGTCAAAAATGATCCATAGTCTATAAATCAAATTTTTGCATATGTCAGTTATTTCTGTTCCGACTGACCGGTTGGCGCAGTGGCAAGATACTTGCCTCTCACGCCGCAGGTCGTAGGTTCGATTCCCACCCGGGACAAACATTTGTGTTCATGAACATGTCTGTTTGTCTTGTTTCTGGATGTAATTATCTATATATGTATTTATTTACCAACGAAAAGTAATATATGTAGTATATCAGTCATCTGGTTTCCATAGCACAAGCTCTGCTTAGTTTGGGATCAGATGGCCATGTGTGAATAATTCCCAAAATATGATTATTGTTTATGCTGATATTTCGTAATTAGGGAAAAATCATCATGCTGAATTCCCATCATTGGTAAGTACTCCCGTTTATCCTTGTTTTGGCTGATCTTCCAACATACACAGCTTAGTTTTAAATTCCTATTGCACTCTTTTTTTTCTCCAATTTTGCTACAGTTTTATTTTCTGTTCTAATTGGAATGCTATGTATTGTTGAGTTTTGCACTATTTTGTTTAGGTGACGCAAGTAGACGCAGCTAAATTTAGTGCCATATGAAAGCTATAGACATGTTCTTTCGAAATATGCAAAAAATTCTGATTGAGTGCAATTGAGTACGAACTTTTAATTTGTATAAAAAAAAATAAACTGCTAAAGTATAGCCTTCTATTCAAAACCATATATCTATACAATCGTAAGTAATGTAAGCTTTTTAGTTATTCAGAAATAATATACTTACCTACAGAGGTACAGACTTCATTATGTTTGTGTAAAACATAATGAAGTCTAATATCAACAAAAAAAATTTAGACGTTGTTGTTTAAACAAATGTTTAAAACTGTAACAAATTACTTAATAGTAATTTGTTTAACTGTTTGAACATAACTTTTTAAATCGAGTGTTGTGGGTGTCTAAACAAAAAGTGTCAAACGTTTTACAGATTAGTAATAGATAGCGTCATGTCTTGTTCCAAAATTAGGTTACTATTTTTGAATCGGAGTAACTTGGTTTTTGTCAATATTGGCCATAATTACGTAAATTTCACTTGTGTGCGACGTTTACTCTAAATGATATTACGCATCCACAAAGATGTCGTTCAGTGCGTACAGAAAAAGTCATTGCTGCTGTAGAGTGCAGCGTAGAGGAAGACCCGAATCAGTCTATCCGCATCGTGTACAGGAATTGGATATGTGTCCATCCACTTTATGGACGATTTTGCGGAAAGATCTTGGCTTGTGTGTTTACAAAATCCAACTCGTGCAAGAATTAAAGCCACACGATCACCTAGCAAGGCGTAGATTCAATAAATGGGTCCAAAATAAGATTGCCGTTGATCCCGATTTTAATAAGTGAATATTTGTTCATCGATGAAGCTCACTTTTGTTTGAATGGATATGTCAATAAACAAAACTGTCGTATTTGGAGTGATGATAATTCTCAAGTGTATGTTGAGACACCGCCATATCCAGAAAAACTGACTGTATGGTTTCCCTTATAAGCTGGTGGAATCATTGGTCCCTACTTCTTTAAAAACAATGCTGGTCAGAACGTTACAGTTAATGGTGACCGCTATAGAGCCATGATTACTGACTGTTTCGTTCATCAATTAAACGACCATGATCTGCAGGAGCTGTGGTTTCAACGGCTTTCAGCTGTGATGTCACACAGTTCGTGCTACAATTGATTTATTGAAGGAAAGGTTTGGTAACCGCATTGTTTCACGTTTCGGACCCGTAAATTGGCCTCCAAAATCGTGCGATTTAATACCGCTAGACTATTTACTGTAGGGATATGTGAAGTCGCTAGTCTACGCCGAAAAGCTCGAAAAGATTGACCACTTGGAGGAAAACATTCGCCACGATATTGCTGATATACGACCCCAAATGCTTGAAAAAGTCATCGAAAATAGGACCTCTAGATTAGAATACGTCCGAGCCAGCTATGGCTCGTCATATGCCAGAAGTCATATTTAAATTATAATGCCAAAGATTGTCTTTCGAATAAAGTACGTTTCATGTCAATTAAAAAAAAAATCATCTTTGTTTTATTCTGACAGATCTTGTTATTCGAAAGAAACCACGATTATAACTGACATGTTCTGTTACATTTATTTGACATTTATAGGTAACCAAATTCTTTTCTTGAATATAATTATCTTCTTAAACTCTAAATGGCTTTATTTACATTACAATTCCATGCTCATTTAAGACATATATACAGTAAAAAATAATAAACTTAAACCAATAACTTTACATATATTACATATTCCATTTCAAAGTTCTATACAAACACCCTATTTAGCAATAAATCAACCATTATCTGCATTAAATAATAAAATCGATAACTTTTTTAATTACCGGTCAATTTGTCTGCACGCAGTAGGAATAGATATACATAAAATGTCGGTAGGTTTGGTGCTAAATAGGGTGTTGATTCTATAACATCTAACTTCCTAGATAACGTTAATCGGCTAGTAAAAGTTACGAGTGTCTTTGGTCAATTTCAGGAACGAAAGTAATGCTTTGAGTAATAAATTATTGGTTAAGTGAATGACGTAAAAGATTATAAGTTGCATTCGCTCAATTATTCATCATTGTACTCAAATATCCATTATAGGTACTCAAACGTCCTTGTCAGTTGTCATTTGTGGTTTATGTTAAAGGGTTTTTACAAGCTTTTGTACATTTAATAGCTTTGCTCTGTTATTCAATCGGCTCAAATAAAGAAATTAAAATGTAGCCCCCTTTCGGTTGATCGAATAATCTGATTTTCGTGAAAAATATTTAGTTCTGATGATAATGTAAACTACATTTATAATATAATTAGTATAATTGTAAATCCAAGATGGCCGCCACGACAAAAAAGCGCATTGCATATTTTTTTCATAACCCCCCAATATGGGTATGATATTGCTTGATATATAGATTGCTGTAAACTATAAAAAGTCCAAGATGGTCGCCGCCACAATTTGGCATATGTCATGTTTTTCACATTTGCTTTATGGGTCAGTTTATCTTATAATTAGTGCTACTCGAACGTTGTGACATTCGACATGGATGTTACGGGTAACTTTACTTGGTGGTTAGTCTAGTCAATACAAACATAAAAATTTACTTGAAGGTGGTGCAAAAGTCTCTAAATATAGTTATAAAAAAAAAATCTTATAAAAATTAACGTAAATTATCGTGCGGACGGCAGGAAGTCGCTGGATGCGGAATGCGGAGGACCGCATACTGTGGAAAGCAACGGGGAAGGCTTATGTCAAGCAATGGACTGATATAGGCTGACGATGATGATGATGATGATAATAAAAATTAAAAATTCACGCCGGTTTCGCTCGGTGGTAGGTGTTAAAAGGATTAAGTGTAAGTGATAAGGATGTTTGCGTAGATAGATGGATGAAGAAGAAGCGAGAGTTGTGCTAGGATCCTTTTGATAGGTGGTGGACCACCACCACCACCTCAGCCTAAGATCGTCCACTGCTGGCCATAGGCTTCTCCTATTGATCGCATCAAAGGGGGGTGATACGTCAATCAAACACAGGTGTGAGCAATGGACTGATTTATTCAATATTGCACCTTATCTCTAAAGTTTCAATAATTATCCACTGCAGTGGGACGTTACATCCCTCCTCACTAGGCTCACAATACTCAATTAAATTACTGAATCACTACTTACTACAAACAACTTACAAGTACAAACAAAGACAGATGATATAAAGAACTTAACTAAGAGAACTACAAATTAATTAGTTTAGCTCGCTTTAGTTCACGCAGTGCGCAAGCTGACATCTGCGGTGGCGAAGACCCTGGCCGCGTCGGGGATCGGTTGCATTGTGTGCGGGGAGACGTCTCCAGGAGCTCGCCACCGCTGGACGCGTCCTCACCTAGTTGTCGCCCCGGCTCCCCATCGACGTCGGACACCTCGCCCTTCTCGTTCGCGTCGTTGCCGGTAGCCACGTTACTGGTGCGGGACACCGAGTACCATACCCTTGGCTGGTAATACCTGGTGGGCATGTCTCCGCCACTCGACACCGTTACCTACGTCGACTTTATAAGAGACCGGCCAAGTCCTTTTTACCACCGTGGCTTCGGCCCATTTGCTTCCCCTAGGCCTATAATAGCGCACGAGTACGGCGGTACTCGCTGTACTCGCGTTTTAGCATGGGGGACGCCTCCCCCACGCTAAACTCCCTTAGCTGTCGGGAGTTTCGTGCTACCTGCTTCTCCTGCTTATCGCGCTCGAACGCCGCGGTATCCGGCCGCAGCGCGTCCAGCCGGCTGCGCAGGCGCCGCACCTGAAGCGCCACGGCCGGCGACACGCCCGTCGTGGCATGATCACAGTTTCGGTATTTAAAAAGAAACTTAACTTTAAACTTTTTTTAATTGTTTTTAACGGCATTGTCCGCGGCATCGTTTTCCTGAGGTCGATAAGGAGCCGCGGTTGTATGCTTAATGTAGTTATTTATATAAAACGCTCTAAATTCCTTTGAGGAAAACGGCGGCACGTTGTCGGTCACGAGCTGCGATTATAGCCCGAACCGTGCAAACACGCTTCTAAAAATTTTAATGGTACAATCTGCACTTGTGACTCGCATCGGAATCGCTTCGATCCATTTAGAGTGTGCATCGATTATTATTAGGTAGCGCTTACCTTCACACTCGGCGAAATCTGCGTGGATGCGCAGCCACGGGTGCAGTGGGAACTCCCAAGGATGCAGCGGAGCACTAGGTGGCGTGTCCCGCACGGCGCGGTACGAGGCGCACGCCCTGCATGTTTCCTCAATGTCCCGGTCCATGTTGGAATTTCTTCATTGGTTGGAATCAATTCATCCAGAATTTTTCTTTGTAAGACGTCGGGGATTACTAGCCTTTATTTATAAATCAAACACCCTTGATCAATTGGGCTTTTTTTTTTCAAAAAAAGGCTTTTCCTCATCGCAGCTCGGTACCGTTTTTTTAACACCAGGAATATGCGTTGCCGCATACCTCCGCACCGTTGGAGCAGTGGGGGGGTTATGTGTGGCTCGCCTAAACTCCCCCTTCCCGAGTGGGAGGAAGAGTGGAGGAATACACACTAAAAACCTGTTGGTGGTCCACTTTGCTTTTTTGCGGATGTCGCGGGCGCACTTTTGTGTTTCCCCGTACAGAGCCATGCCCCGGATGACCATTGTATATAATCTTCTGCACAATGCACCCGGAGCTCCTAGATTCGGGAGGATCCTCGATAGGGACGACGCCGCTCCGACAAGGCGCGGGGTCAGCGTCCGGAAGTGTTGTCCGAACCGCCAACCCTCGTCGAGGATCAGGCCCAGATATTTCATCTGAGCCTTAACCCCGACCGCGTCCCCGTTGATCCGGAGGGTGGCCCCCGCCGGCACTCTCCACCTCGGCCCCTTGTAACAATCGGTTTTGTTGATTACCACTCGGAGGCCCAACGCCTCGATCCTCCGGATCACCAAGGAGGAAACTCCAGAGGGAGGCTCCGACCTCGGCCTGCCTCTGGAGTTTCCTCCAGGTGGTGTCTCGGACGGCTACTAGCGTGTCATCCGCGTAGCAGATGACCACCATCCGGGGCAGCTCCTCTCCGCGGATGGCTCAGTCAAAACCGATGTTCCATAGCAGGGGCCCTAGTACGGATCCCTGGGGAACACCGCAGGCCATCCGCCTCTCCTTTCTTATACGGCCCCTCCATCGCAGCTCGATACCGTCGGCCAGCCGA
>DWLR01003825.1:0-12947 GCA_018246295.1 Papilio alexanor hazarajatica
AAGTCCATTCCATTCACAACGTGTTGTACACGTATTAAACATATTTTTTTCCGAGCAAATAGTTTGATGGAGATAATCTCATGCTATTATGAAAAGGCTGTCTGTACCCTAGCTATAATATAATCAGAAGGTAAAATAATCTTAGGTTAATCATTAAAATGCCATATTTTTCGTTTAAATAACGACATTCATATAGACTGCTTCTTTGCTAATTTTAAAAGACATTGTGACTGTAGAAATAGTATTAAGCTGTATTTTTTAATTGAATAACAATATGGATTAACAACAGAATTAAGACAATATTTCCTACTGCCTGAGTATTTTACTGTATATTATTGTCTGATTGTTTGTATGAACCTAGAAAACTTTATGCTTTAGTGGTCATATTGCTAATTCACGCCACGGATCGTCGTGTCTCTGAAGTTGGCTTCAGAAATATTTTTGAGCGAGACAAATGTACACACAAGAACCATAGATGAGAACAGAACAAAGAACATGTTGAGCATGCGTTTTGTTCTAATGCGATTTATTGCTAACTTCAGAGAGACGTACAAATTTATTTAAGAGTTAATATATTTCTATCATTTAGAATTAACGTGAAACGAATTTAGTTATATTTTTTGCATTCCTTTTTTTAGGATTTATCATATACATCACATTTTACAGTTAGGCCATATATAACTAGTCAATTTTAGTTTCTTTGTAAAATGTACTATTTTAAAATAACATCAATTATCATTCAAAGCAATCAATTAACCTCTATTTTAATTATCTATTCCTTATATTTTTACTCCCCAAATATGACACATGTCAAGAATTTCTACGTTGATTTGATATTAATGTAATGACTATTGAATTGAATTTTGTTATTTACATAAATCTATTTTTATATATATTATTTTAACAAAAATCACTAGATTTCTTAAATTTACATTATTGCGTTCATAATATTTTCATTTGTAAGATTTGCATTTGCTTTATCTAAGTCAAGATTTGACGAAATGTTTTAATATTCCAAATATATAGATAAAATCAGGAAGTGTTCTCCTTGACTTAGAAAAAGTAGGCAACATAATGTGAATATATTCATAAAACTTATAAAAATAACAAAATGATATGTTTAAGATTTAGGAAATGGAAGGAACCGTAAGCCAATCATCAAAAATCTTATTGTTTGCTTCCAAGGTGACAATGATCCACATTATTCCTGTACAGATGGTCGGTTTGTGGGCGAAGACTGATATAAGTATTTTGTCATTGGAAACATGTAAATAATACAATAAATCTGTTGACATTTACAAGATCAATAATTGTGATTTTATTTATTTAATCCTTACCTTTGCTAGGTCTCGCAGAAAAATATTAAATGTATACTTTATTCCTAACGACTTCTTTGAGAAATATATGGCGTGCAATCTAGTGTCTACATGCCAAATGTTTATTACTGTACTGTACATATGAGAAAAAAGATTCTTTAAATGTCTGACCAAATCTATTTAGACTAACGGCGATCGTAAATAAAAAAAAAACTAATAAATAATTTAATAAAATTTGTACCAGTGCCAAGATTGCCCAAAACTAGAAGTTACTAGAAAGAAAATATAGCAAGGGTAAAGAGAGGAAGGTTTTAATAATCTGGAAATTTCACTAATAATGAAACAAGTATATACTGTTAAATTATTTTAATATACTAAATTAATCTGTGAGGTTGTACTTTACAGCGGCTCGACTGTAACACCATGTAACACCTTAGTACCTATGAGGTCCTTCCGTGTGTATTTAATCATTACATCTCTACTAAATACTAGTTTGAGAAGAAACAAAAATTATATATCACTGAAGTTAACAACATATAGGTATAAAAATATAAACTGATCATTTGATTTTACAATTGATTGATCATCATTTTATACTTTTATTATTTCGACGTGTTTATTAATAAATAACTTTAAAAAAAGTGCAGTGTCATGCGTCATTAAGAGTATGGACTGATGATATAAGAAAGTATAAAACCTTAAAATAACCTATTGGACAAATTTCAAAAGCTTATACTTTATAAATAAATGTGTTTTAATACTAAATAGCAATTTTTTTCACGTTCCTCTAAATATATATATGAGTGTTTGTTGCTGTCTTGACAGACAAAAAAGTATTTTTACTTCATAGGGCACGCATCTATAATTAATTTCTATGTCCTAATTTATATGCAGATACATATTACTACTAAAGTAGGATATATAAATTGATTAAAGATTATTCTACAAAAGGTCTACATCTTTGGTCAGATGAACATAATGCCTGATATATTTTTATGTAACTACCAGACCTAAAACTTATCGGATAAACCCACTAAAATATACAATTATTCCACAATTAATTTTTCACAGCTTTATTTTCAACTAGTGCTTGAGAATCTTTCTTCAATTTACGCAACCTGTTGACAAAATAAATGTTTTACAATAGGTAAAATTTACTTAATTTAATGAAGAATTAGAAAAAATGTAGTAGGAAGAAGTTAGTTAATATTTATATGTGCTGGTATAAATAGATGATATATCAAATTGTTATTAAGAAAATAAATCCCACACACACAACAAGGATAAACAAAAATAACAATCGCTAACGTCGTTTAATTTTGCCTTCATACAATTGAACCCAGAAATAACTTTATAATTAATTTTTATATTAAATTAATTTAAATTGGCATACTTGCCATTTTTGTAGTAAGCATAGGGGCAAAGAAAAGTGAACTGCTTTATTTTAAGCGATCACAGCCGCGCATGAACAATCACATCAGATGAACTGCAAATGCACTGCCCATCTTTAAAGCAGTAAGCTCTCTTTTTCCTAAAAGATGTGCAAAAATGACATATTTGGTATAAAAACACTGTTAGAGTCAAATTATTCGACAAGAGAGAGAGGGTTGAAATTTGTGAAAATCATATGATTGTGCAATGCAAAATATCAAAACACCAAGGCTGGAATTTAAAACTCTGTCGAGCAATAGCAAAACTTAGCAAATGTCTGTATTAAGAACAGATCCAACTGTTCTATACTGTTTATACTGTTGTATAAAAGGTACTTTTTACTTTATTTCTTATCATATGATTTAATTGCATCAATTTTAATTTTATACTTACATGGTATAACCATTAACATTTTTTTTAATTTCAATCTTCTGATATGCTTCCTTCAACTGTTCATCATCACCATAGACATTAATTCTAATATTTCCCACAAACAAGTCAATTGCGTCCATATCTTGGTGTGTAAAGGGACCCAAAAATCTGAATTCTGTATAATTATCATCAGCAACAAATTCAAAAAAATAATTGATAATCCTATTAAGTAACATTTCAACTGTTACCTCCTCATTTCCAGTTATATTCGGAGTACTTTCAGCATTTGAATCTCTTGGAGTGACAGTTTCTTCATTTCCTTTCATTTCTTTATCTATTTCTGAATTACTGTTGTCATTTTCTTGCTGATGCAAATCGTCTGGTGTTAATAAATAAACATGATATGGTGCATCTTTGTATAGACATAAAAAACTGAAAAAAAATGTATTATTTTGTAGCATAACTCATTGATCTTCTGCAATGTATTGTTTTATTTGGGCACAAATGCTAAATACAGCAATAGCATTACAACAGATTAATTTCAATAGCTAAAAAGAAGTACAAATTAAAATGACACCAAAGAGAATTCGAAAAATAATCCAAACCAAAACTAAGTCACAAAATTTTCATTTAATATTTTGGGACAGAAACTATATAATGGGAAGATATTTGTGTAATCTGATTTTCTGATTAGTTGATTAAGATAAAAAAAAAGGTTACTACTGTTCTTGTGACAACTATAGGATTGTACAAACATTATTTTTTTCAGTTTGAAGGGTATTGTAGCGAAATTACTTGAGTCATGTGACTAACCTTTATAAGATTTTTATTATCTGTTAATTTTCATTTGTTACTTAGTGAAACTAAAAAAAAAATTCCAGTTATTATGATATTTACCGTTTTCGGCCATAGCCTTCACTTTCTGTACCTAAAATGTATTGGTTATATACATTTATTTCTTGCACAATATCCATTTGTTTAAAAGTATAGTCATGTTCAACAGGATTGGCAATATTCTCTAGCCCCCCAACCAGTGTATGCACACATTTCCTTTCTTCTCTCGATAGATGGCGTTCAAATGTTGTTTCAATCTCGGTTTCGTTTTTTACAAATTCTAACACATTGAGCAGAACGTTAGTGTCAAAATAAACTTTATTCTCCTTAAAATCTTCATGTTTTGTAGTAGCAATTGTTTGTCCAAGTCCTAATGTCTTTGTTGCCTATGAATTAAATGATTTAATACACAGTAAAATATTATGTTGCAGTTTTTCCACCTCCACCACCTCAGCCTATGATCGTCCACTGCTGGACATAGGCCTCCCCCATTGATCGCATCATTGGGGGGAAAATGTGCTATAATCGCCGCGCTTAGCAGGCGGGTTGGCGATCGCAGTATGTTCCACCAAATGAAGAAAAGGACGCTGCTGCCTGTCCTCCGGTGGTCTTTACATCCAGACACAAGACAAACAGACAGTTGCAGTTTTTAATAAATATTATTGTGTTTAAAAACTTACTTCAAAATGTACATATGAATTTATGTAATTTACTTACATACGAAGCATTTGGTACAATTGGTTCAGTTATACCTTCACCATTCTTGCCTAAAGCACCACCTTGCCATCCCATTTTCTCCATCATTCTAGAAATTGCAATATAAGTATGAAGTAAAAGCAGAAACAATTTTTGTAAGTCTAAAGTTTTCAATTTATTGTTATGTTCTTTGTTTTCTTTTTGTACATAAGAATACTTTAAATTATAATCTTACAATAATCTTATTGGAAAGGAATAAATTATGTTGATATGAACTACCTACCTCTCAGCTTTACTCATTTCTACAGGCTGAGCAAGCATTTTATTTATCTTTTTTTCCACCTGGTTTTGTTTAACTTTCTTCTTTTTTAGGTTAATCTTATTATAGCCCTGTGGAATGTTATCATCCCTAGCCCTTTGCCATTTTTGTGGATCCCATTCTATCCCACACTGCTTCAAGTAACTATGTTGCTGAAAAACTAAAATATTGGACAATGTGTTAACTGTTGTTGAAAATTGATAAATCTATAAAAATCAATGTTTCTATGTTTGTCCTGTATGTGGTCCTAAACCATTGGTAAACTTATGATGAAACACTGGTAGTACGTTTTGAGGAAGTCTGCATGGGTTTCTGTCCCAAAAAAATCTATTGAATAAAAAGGGTTTTACATTATTAATGAAACCTTTTGCACTATGCTTCAATATTATTTTGAATTTGAGATGATTTACTTTACGTAGCATAGCAACGCATGCCGGATTCTACAATATTTAAAAACTCCTCAAACCACCTAGAATCCTTCAGCAAACCTTATCTTTTACACAGTCATACAGACAGATATTTAGTTTTTAATGTTTGAATTTAAATTGATATATGACTTACGTATCATTATTGTAAAAAAAATATGGATCTTCATAGAGACTTTTTCTTGAAATAATTCTTCTGCCCTTTTTATCTCTCTCTTCTTTTGGATAAAATGATCCATGTTCGAAAGATGCAGATGCCGTATTTTCGAATTCTCTAGGGTTATGTTCTAAATAATTATACTGTGAATACCAATTACTCCACAGACTGCATTGATTATGTTTATTAAATTTACCTTTATTCTTCCGACTCATTAAAAACAAATTTGTTTTAAATAACAATATCTTTTTAGTTATATACTACCTAAAAGTAATTTTTTATTGTCGTCTTAGAATTGTTTACTTAATTCAACATTACTTCTTAAGGATAAAAGTAAAAGGTAAAATCCTTTAGGGGATTTTATTGATCAAATATCACATTTATCGATTAAGTTATTACAACAATAAACAATGCAACAAAAATCACAATGTCACATAATAAGGGATAACATTGTCAATGTCACATAAAATGCTATAATGTAAATTGTTCTGTCAACTGTCACTGACAGGTCAACTTAACGGTCTGTTACATGATTTTTTTTTAATTCTTTTAATTTATTTATCGACAATTTAAGAGCTTTTTTTTGTTTTCTTTTATTGATTAATTGAATAGTTTTCTTGACTTTCTCTTCTATGAATGCCTTAGAAAATCTTAAAACCTTATGCGTTTTGTGTAACGAGTATGATGCCAAAGATTACTTTTAATTTGAAAAAGCTGCCAAGTTGGCTTTAATTTGAAAATTGATTGATGCGGATATTCATTGGCAATTCAATTAGCCTTAACATCAGTACAATTTGACAACTGATTAGTGCGGATATTTATTGGCAATTCAATTGGCCTTAAAATCAGTTGAGTTGGAGAACATAAAAAACTCGTCAAAAAGTTCCATAAATCGACTTATTGTTGTTATACTTGCGAACGCGTTTCGTGGCCATAACGTAACATAACCAACACAGCATACTGGTCAAACATATATTTTAATAAACATAAATGTGTATTATATGATTTTTTTTATAATAAAATACTACCAAGCTGATAAAGACGTATGTGAGGATTAAGATCAATAAAAATGTTATTTAATTTCAACATTTTATAAGTCTACATGATTTTTACAGCTAAATCATTTAACATAACACATTAGAAAAGTATTGCTGTTCAGTAACATTAACAAAAAAAAAAGATTTGAACATTATTTCGATTATCCTTACAAATAAGAAGTAAATAATCTAAAAATAAAATGATAAAAGATAAAGTAAATTGAATAGAAAATATTTTTTAAAAATATGCACTTTCTAATGTTTTAGTTTAAATGATGCAGTTAATATGGATGCTCTAAACATCGAAGTTATTCGGTCATCCAGTAGAATCGAGATGTGAAGCGTGCGGGTTTCTTCTCGGCGTCCTCCGGGAGGGCGGGAGTAGCGTCTGGATAGACGGCCTTTCCCTCGACTGGGGGCTTTGGCCTGTAATGAAAAAAACATGAGGATTCATTTAAAAATTATATCTGATTGTATATATATATTCATTACATAGGTAAGAATAGAAAAAATTAAAAATGTAATGATAAATTATTTTGCAGTGTTTAATATATTTCAGATTATGACTATGATTGTAAATAAAATAGTTTCAAAAGCTGGAAATATAACAGAAAATTATCCTGCATTAAAACATTCAACAATTTATTTTTTTTATTTAGTTTTTTGCTATTAGTGATAAAATCATCTCTTAAACTTTAACAATAATGTGAGTAAAATTTCTAATAGAAATTAAAAGATGTCTCAACTGCTAACTCGCAGGTTTCAGTGTCATCAGTTAAAAATATCTTATCGAAAAAAATACCTCTTGGTATCATGGACGCGCGCTTCACAGAAGTAGCCAAAGGGAGGGCGTTCTAAATTCAAATTCTCCAACATGCACTTGTCAAACACGTCCTGCGTTTTGCGGCAGCTGTAAAATAATTGTAACAATGCTTATTTGAGTAAAATAAATATGTAATAACCCATTAATAAAATAATTATTTTATTTTAATTCCTGCTTCTTTCTTTCCAGCTTTACTTCTGGTATCTTTCTGTCGAAACATAATGTGTCAAGAAGCATACAGAAATCTAGGTGAAGACAATTTGTTACCACATTATAGTAACACAATCCTGTTTCTACAAATGCTGATATTATGACATAGGGTAATATTGACTGACACATTGTCCTAGGTGTGTGACAAATGTGGCAACTCTATGCGAGGCAATGCACAAATATTAACCAGTTCTTGTTCATATTTGTGGTCTATGTTACTGTCGTAATCTGTCACACATTATGTATTGGTTGTATCATTTCATATGGCATTTGTTGCTCACCTATGACAATGGATATGGGTACACCATAAGCAATACTTAGAATCAGATTAACCAAATATAAAACATCAAGAAGAACTTACTATCTGAAACTATATTCTCCAGAACTTTTATCAATGCAGTTTGCGTATTGGTTAAACTCAGCCAAACAGGCTTTTTTCACTTTACGGAAAAATTCCAAGGTACAAGCGGTAACAGCCTTCCCTTCATTAATACATTTTCTTGGATCTTGTTCCTCAAAACGACAGAGCATAAACTCCTAAAAAATTATTAATGTCAATGTGTCAATTATTTTACCAAAATGAAAACACAAATTGTTTTCAAGCAAAGAAAACTGTTAAGCAACTTTGTTGGACATTATTGTTTCTTAGTGCTTGTAATTTTTTCCCCCCAATACGTTGAAATATAATATATCCCTGTTAATCATAACTTTAGTTAACATTCACACTTTGTACCAGATTAGAATGTAACTTACATATTTTTGTACCTCTAATACCCTGTTTAGTTGGACAACCAGTTAAGAAGCTATCAAAATATCAATTTTATTAGTATTAGTAGGGATATTTTCCTTCCTTCTTTACTTGCCATCTTTCATTACGTCTTTATGTTAATCAAGAAAGTAAAAATAGAATACTAACTTTTTAAAAATTGCTTTTAAGCTCACATTACAACAAAGTTAATTCTAGTATTTTTTTGGGGGGTTCGAACACTTATTACTTAAATATAACGAAAGAAAAATAGTCGTGAAATAATTAAAAACTGAAATAAGTTTAGACCCGATTTTTTGAACCAATGAAAACATAACCTACTTTGTGGATTGTTATGCAATCAAATTTATGAGATAAATATTAGTGATAATGTTTGAACCATAAAATAAAGCATATAGTAAATTAATAAGATGCCTAAAATACTAACATTGTTTTGGTTTTCACAATATTTTCCTAAATGAAAAGAACCAGCTCTCAAAGTCGCCGTAGATAAATTGACCTCTTCCACAGTCAATTCAGACTCTTCCGGCAAAATGACATCGGCAGTTACCACCATTTTTTAAATTATGAATTTATGTTTAGTGTTACCGACGCTTTTATAAAAGATTTAAGTTTATGTTTTTTCCGAAAAAATTATTGAAGAATTTCTAAAAACTAGTGGTTTACTGGCTATGTATGTGACGTTCCATGGAGAAGGGCCAGAGTGAAATAGACTTTGTAGTTAACTATGATGGAAAAAAGAGAAAGCTATATGTTTACTGTCAAATATGCTGGTCATTTTAAAATTGTAGCATTATCATAATTGACATTGACAATACCCACTATAACTTCGTTTCGTTGCTTGCAGAATTTGTAAAATGTATATAGAAGTTTCATTTTGCGATGTTAATGTCGAATCCATAATTTAAATGAAATTCACATTCTTGCATAAAACATTTTATTTATGGAAAACAATATATAGATTTTCATTTTATCTTGTATATTTTCGAAAAATCCTTACATCATGTTTTCTAGATGATTGTTGAATGCAGCTTCTAATGGAGTCTCTTGAGAATATTTGGATTGATTATCATCTAAAAGTTACCAAAAAAAAACATTACACGATATGTTGATAATCTTAAAATTACTGGTGTCTGAATAAATCTGTACAATAGATGATGCATTTAAGCATCATGCAGCATAGATTCGTAGTGCAAGTGAAATTAATTTAATAATGTTGTAGTGTTGCATATCACGGAATCCTTTTTTTTAATGAACGTTGACCTAGGAATTATAACAAGCATACTTTGATAGATTTTAAAATTATAACCATCCACGAACAAAGACATAAGATGAAAATTTAAAGGCAGAAATGAATGGTATTCCAGCAGAGGGCGCTACCGGAGGATATAGATTTGACTGAAGTGGTTTGCTATTTCAAATTGCTAGATAAAGAGTATTCAAAATCGCCCTTGCCCAAAATCTAGAGAAATGGGTGGATATCCATTAATCTTCATTCCTTCCTTCCTTCCTTTGGGATGCCGAGTGGGTATGTGGCGCTTAAATATAAAAACGGTAAAAAAAACTCTTACCTTCAAATAATTCAAACGATTCTGTTGGTAATTGATAAAACTTTGGAATGTCAAACCTATTTGCCTGCAAATAAAAAAAAACAGTACAATATTCTACAATTTTTAGAGATGCTTTATTTATAGGATCGACTGACTGGTTGGCGCAGTGGCAAGATAATTGCCTCTCACGCCGCAGGTTCGATTCCCACCCAGGACAAATATTTGTGTGCATGAACATGTCTGTTTGTCTGGGTGTAATTATCTATATTTGTATGTATTTACAAAAGAAAAGTATTAATATATGTAATATATCAGTTGTCTGCTTTCCATACCACAAGCTCTGCATAGTTTGGGATCAGATGGCCGTGTGTGAATAATGTCCTAGAATATTAATATTATAGGTATTACTAGATTAGTGATACTTTGTCTCGTTTTGCGTTTGTTAGACGACTCTCTCCTTAAACTGATTTATTTCGATTGATATTTAAGTGTAGGGTATGGATATGCACGAGGAAACTAATAGTTTTCACATAACATTATATGTTTTGATTTATACTGACCGAATCATAATTTCTTCTGCCCATTCGGGGTATATTTTTAGTTGGAATCGTCTTAATAACGTAACCCATAGCGCCTTGATCAAACATTCCATCAGCTTCGTTACTTCTTCCAACTCTTGGAACATTGTTAGGTTTTATGAACGAACTTTCGACTAACACATAAAATAAAAAGAGAGCAAACACGACTGAATATTTGGCACCCATTATTGTAAAATGTTAACACGGCTTACTATTGCCACGACTTGTGAACAATTGTGCTCACTTTTGGATTTTGCCTTCTTTTATACTAAACAGCTTCGATTGATCCCCTATTACAAATAAGATTAAATCGTCACCCGTATCAAATAAAAGAGTACAAATTCATTAGATGATTATCTGTAACCTGGATGACGTACCAAGCTTTATGTGGTTAGAATATATAATTTTAACACATGCTTTTGTCCGCGCCAAAAAAAGTGTCAAATAGATTTTCTCAAAAACAAAATTATACTAAAATATTCGGATAAGCGTTAAATAATGAAAAAAAAAATAGAATTTATCGTATTCGACCAGTTGAGAATCTATTATAACAAGAATATACGTCATCATTAGCCAATAATAAAATTACCTGTTACTAACGAAACAAAAAAGAGAAAAATTAAAACAATACCTTAAACTTGGAAAAATAAAGGAGCGAGTGAATAAAAAAATTATGAAAGATATCATCAAATATTTAATATTGGGCAGTTTGCAATTTTCTTCCTCATAAAAATCTTAAATTCTCGCCCTGATATATTGCGGTTGTCCTATTACTTTCTCCATAATTTATCTCACTAAGAAGCCATCTTTGGTCAGAAAAGTTTCACATACATTGAACGATTTTCACAACGAGCATACATGCTCTTGGTTTAACATATGAGTAATTTGTTTTTGGTGGTTGTTATATTCTAAGCTTACTTTCTCGCAAGTGATCATAATAAGTTGTATGTATGTCCATTACATTGTGGCCTAAAGTGCTTAACCAATTTTGATGGGCGTGAGTTCATTCGAATCTTCGGAGTGTCAAGGGTGACCGCGTCCAGTTTTTTCGTCGTCCACACCAAGGGGCATGCTTTGTCGCCACTGCAAGCCGGGTGTCATGACCACTGAGTAATGCAACTGTCAATTATTTAAATTAAAATGTGAATATTTACAAATATAGCAGCATGTCTATGAGAGCGATGTTTCCATATTATAAGGAATGTATTCAAACTAGGAAAGGGTAATAAAAACGGCAATAAAAATTATAGTATTTACTTATATTTTTTTTAATATTGCTTTTTTCGTTTTTTTTTATATTATTATATTTTTTCTTTTTCTTCTTCTATCGAGCCCGGTAGGTATAAAAACTTGATATTTTGGCGTGACGCCTCCTTTTTGTACCACCGCGCGTACTAAAGAAAATGGGTCTAACTTTTTGCGCACGACCAGGAATCTGTAAAAAAGTTATATACATTTAAGAAATATCATTTATTTCAAGTAAAACATTTTGTTGTCATGAAACATATTCTGACACAAGCAATATTTCATTTACATATAATTGAGTAGGTTTAAACAAAACAGGTAGGCCTACAGAGTGATCACCGCTGCCTATAAATATCTACAACACCCATGACTGTCTGAAGGAAGGGTGTAAAGACCAAGTGGACAGCTAGCTTGGCAATCTTTACTATAAAAAAGAAAAGCTTCAACGGTTTAAGAGGTTGTTTACATCGTAAAATATCCTTTGAATAAATGACAACAAGCACTCACGCCCGTAACTCGGAGGGGTAGGCAGAGATTATGGGTTTTCTGATGTCCTGGCACACCTCTAGCGCTTTTTTAAGTCCATACATCTAAACAATACCTTTTTTAGAACGTCATCAATTTGATCAGAATAAGTTCGCCTTGAAACAACCTCAAGCCTACCAAAACAGCAACTTACTTTCGCAACATTAATAATAATATCATTCGTCAGTAATTTGCCCTTGTGGATACTGAGGTACCATATTACCAATACCAGCCTTCATCAGTTCTGGAAAATAGCCATATAACGCTCTACTGGGACCGATTTGTTATAACGGACAGGACTATTGTCTCCAATAGGCCTGTCATCGTGATAATAGATCGATCTGAGAGTCGTGTTATTCTAGTCGATATCACTATTCCACATGACGAGAATCTCGTGAAAGCCGAGACAGAAATATTGACGAAATACACCGACTTGGCGCACGAGGTTACCGCCATGTGGGGTATAAAATCGACTACCATTATCCCGATAGTTGTTTCGGCGAACGGATTAATAACGAAGAGCTTCGACCAACATCTTAAGAAGCTCTCGCTAAATAGTTGAAAAAAGGGTCCGATACAAAAAGCGGTAATTTTGGAGACTGCCCGCATTGTAGGAGATTCTCTACTCTGTGACCCTGATCACTGGTTGCTTGAGTCATAAGG
>DWLR01003826.1:0-12947 GCA_018246295.1 Papilio alexanor hazarajatica
CTAAATCCGATCACTGTAACACTTTTTATAAAGCATTGAATAAAGAGCAAAAAAGCGGAAGGGAGATATTTGACAACGTTATATTTAGACAGAGCAACAGCACTGCACTTGTTCCATTGACATAAAAATTAACTTTAGGTTACTTGCCTTCATCTCAGTAATTTCACCGGATAACAGGACAGGCCCCGAATAACTGCTTATGGTAAGAATTTCACTCAAACCAACATAACCTTGATATAAAACCTAGAGTTCATAATTTAACTATTTTGTGGTAAATAGACCATAAATGTAGGGATAAGTAGCTATTTTTATATTATCGTAACACTCACACATGTAATTAAAATAATGAGTTTGAATTCTAAATCCGAATTGCCGATTATACGGTTGCTTCAAGCTCAGTCAAAATAGAGATTCGCTAATTTTAAAGTTATTCCAGAATATTAATAAATATTTAGCTATTATATGTTTAATGGTAGAGAGGAGACTCGAGATTATATCGATACCTATTATAATTGCTTGTGGCATATTTTACTTCCATGAAGGAAATTGGTTTCTACGTCAGTCCACCCAAAAAATAATTGCAGTAGAGTAGACAACTGTGACAGAATTGTGCATTCTTTTTGCGTAATATCTATGGTTTTCTACAGATTTAAGCGTATATCTAAAAATTAAACGAAACAATAATTCAAAATATTTAATCGTAATTATAAAACTCCAATATTCAAAATTCTCAACATCAAATATCAAAGCAGTTTAATACAAATAATTTTTTTGTTTGCTTTACAAAATTGTTTCTCAGTAAGTAAAATTAAAGTGAAAAGTACGATTTCACGTTTGCAATATTTTTAAATACTCTCTTCAAACTGCCCTCATTTGACGGAGGCTTTATGGCGCCTTGTCGTGAGAGGGCAATACTCGCCAATTCGCTTTCGAAATCGCTTTTGCCCTCGGTTACTTTGCGGCTTGCGGTACAAAACTTCAAAAGACTAAAACAATCAATCGTACTCTTCATCTCAGTTGTTTACCCTTGTAACTAATAAAATAGCCTTAAAAATCAGTATCTCAATATTTGAAGATTTTTGTGGCGATGTTTGTTACTACGTTTTTTATACAAGAAGGTGGCGAACAAACAAACGGTCACCTAAGTGACCACTACCCATAGGCACCTGCAATGCAACAAGAATTTGCGAGTTGCAGATGCGTTGTCTAATTTTAATAGATAGATAAGGGATAGAGAGGAAAATTTACATTTTCTTCTCCCATCCATCCCATTCCCCGTCAAATCCATTTTCCCTTCCCATCCTTTCCTTATTAGAAAATAGTAGGGAACGGGAAGAGGACTAAAATTCGACCTGCGGCATCTCACTCATCAGACGAAAAGTAGAATGAAGTATTCTACATACATCACTCCTATCCTCTGTGTGATCGTGGTATTTCACCGATCGAGCGGGCCGTTCGTGCAATAGATGTTGTTGCAACTCTACCACTGTTAAAAGTAAATGTAACAAAGTAACAACGACTGATCGGGTCTTGTTGAAATTTCGCACTGAGATCGATTATAGACTTGAATAGCACATAGGCTACTTTTTATCACGGAAAATTTTCGAAAAGTAAATCTCTAAGAAATTTAATGTAAAACGATATTTAAAAAAAAGTGAAACCTTACTACGTTGTTACTAATAATTACTTTTTATAGAGTTGTTTTGATTTATAAAACTTTTGTCGTTACTCCCGTGTAAGTTGTAAGAATTGGGTTCTCAGGTTCACCCAATAGATGATGCCTTCCGGTAAGCATCTTCTTAACAGACAATTAAAATTTTGTACCGTTGTTGTGTGAAAATATTTATTTCTTTTACACTGAATACATATTACAATTATATAAATATTCGTAGCTGCATGTTTATAAATAACACAAAATAAAGTTTTCAAAAATTTCGCGAAATGAAATAACATTTCTAATTGAATTCTATGCGGACGATGTCGCGGAAACAGTTAGTACCAATAATTAAAGAGAAACCATTTAATTGTTTGTTTGTTCCGGATAAACTCAAGAACTACAGAACCGAATTTAAACATTATTTCGTGTAACCTATGCTATATTTTTTTATTTGTCTATCTATCCGAGCTAAGCTGGCGCAGGTTGATATTACTAAATACAGGTAACAACATTTTATGACATGATATTTTAGACATTAGCTACATTTTTCGAAAACATTTTCAACGAAAGAATGCTTCCAATGTAAAGAGCGAACATGGTAAGTATTTCAAGATCTTAAAAATGAAACAAAATACAAACTTCATGATATTTAAATTCTGCTTAGAGGGATTTTTTTGAGTTATAGTAAATATTTCTAAATTACTTCGAAATATGTATACCTTAGAAAGTTCAATTTTAATAGCAAATGAACTTAAAACGACTAGATATATTCATATTATGCTATACTCAATGATAATTTTGGTAGTGATATATCTTATCAGCATATATTTTACTTTCAAACAACAACCAATTGGTTGAATGGCGTTAATCATTTTTACATCTTGAAGAACTGGACTACTCTTCTTCTTCTCTATCGTTGCAGTCTTGACAGTCTTGTTTTAGTCAACAAATAATTACAGCGACTAGTTTCACTAAGCGTCTCTACTCATCCAACTAAAATGTAATTGATTAAAATTGAATCAAGTAGGCCATTCCGGGCGCATTCTGCTAGTAGGTTATTAGATCAAAATGACAGATGTCTTGACAGTTAAAGCAAAAATAGGATATCTAACGCGATTCTAGTATCATACTTTTTGTAAGACTATTGATTACATATATCTATTTTTATAGAAGAAGGCGGCCAATGAGCAAGAGGTTCAACAGATGTTAAGTGACCATGTGTAGCCATAGGCACCTGCAACAAACTAGTGAGTTGTAGATGCATTTTCTACCTTAAATACGCAGAGGCGATGATAAACAGAATAAAGATATTTCTTTTACCTATCTATCCCTTCCCCCGTCGAAAACACTTCCCCTTCCCGTTCTTTGGTAATAAGGGATGTAGCACTAGAAATACGCCTCTTTAGTTCCTATATTTTTATATTTATATATTTTCAAATAATATTCCATTGAGTTAAAAAAGTAATATAATATTTCTAATACTCTTTCAATCTCTTAGTGTAAACCATTAAAACCCGCAGTGAATATTCACCACAATGCCGGCCGCTTATTTTACTAAGAGCAATATTTCAAGCAAAACTTCTGTCCGATAATTTAAACAGAAACTCCACCTCGCTCGCTTTCCATTGTAAGTCGCAGCTGCAGGGGACTTTGCTATATGGCCTAGATTAAAACATAAGAAACTATTTTTATAGACAATGGTTGTAAACAATAGTTACGACCCAAAGCGGCCACCCGACTGACCTCTCGACTCTACATTTGTTCGCTTCCCGTTACCGTCTCCAAAGCAATTGCTCTCGATGTTTTGTTTCAATATTGTAAAAGCTGTTTTCTTTGTTTTAATATCTAAAACAAGTGCGGTAATCACTTTAGGTGCTTTAATGTGGCCAATTGTCCTACTAATAGTCCTAATATTGAAAAAAAGCCGGTGGCCAAGGAAACAGTGCTTACTTGATGATCTATTTAAAAAATATCCAAGTGTTGTTAATGCAATCATATCTCATCTAACAATATCTAATATATTAGTCATTCACTACGTACAAAAATCCAGAATCCATAGCAGTGCATCCTAAAATTATAAATATGTCAGATTAATTGTTAAACATGACAATGAACTGATGAAGTAATCAACGTATACAACATATTTTGACACGATCGTAATTGGCATTGCAAATCCTAAATCCACTACCATTGGCAACATTCTATAACGCAAGACGTAATCCTCCACGCTACGTTGACGCTCCATATAATCAAGTCAAATTTACTTAAGAAAATAACCTTCCCAACATTTTATCTCACGAATGTCTATATAAAGTTACTCGTGGTAGTTCTAGGAATCGTTAACCCACTTACTTAGAATGTTCGATTTTAATCCTCGTCTTTATGTATCATTCGAATATATTAAGTAACGAGGAAGAAGGATTCTCGTATGGTGTCCAAGGCTTGTAAAACAGAACATAATTGTCGACGCACTAAATGGAGTAATGAATACTATTGTAGTCAAAGAGTCAGTCAAATAAGTCATTACAGCAGGTGTCCACAATTCGGGGAAATAAATATGACGCAGAAGACAGACACAAGAAAAGATCTGTATAGCGTATACATATGTCATTAATTACAAATCACTAACAGCCACCTGTAACACATCATTTGCACAGACGTTATATTAATTTCTAGGGTCTTACTTTCTGTTAATCTTAACAGCAATCTCTACTATAAAACAAAATATGAAAGCAAAAAAATTATATCCAATCACTTTCGGAATCTCTCCTCCTTCACCCCCTTGTCGTAAAGTTTATAAATCTACATTTAATTCTCATTTTAATTATTGTTATTTCATTTTTGTTATTTAATTACATACAAATTTCATTGGTAATAAATGTTTTTATGTATTATTTCCTATTTATTTTATTATTAATTCTAGTCGCTAATGCCCGTAGCTGAAGACCTGTACTCCTTTTTATGTGACTACATAACAATGGCCATATTATTTTTTGTTTCAATGTACGTTAATGATTATAACGTAATTAAATTAAAAAATAATTATTATTTTCAAAATCTGATATATTCTACGCAAGAAAGTAGAAATTTTGATAAATATTTAGAATCTGAATAGCTTTATAAAAACTATTTAAATACCGTAGCATTTACTAGACTATATTTCTGTGCCAGCAACCAAGCGGACTAGAAGCTTAAAATGTTCCCTTATTATCTGAGATTATCGTCTCTACGGGATAAAAAAAACCCTTTAAATAACCTGTTAAAGAGCCACCATTAGCGCTAACGTACCGTTTCATTATTTCAAGTGCTTGTAGGTGTTTCGCCACAACATTAGCGTTGATCGCTTCGTAGCTCGTTGCATAACAGCACTATCTATCGATAAGTAGCATCATTTTTTATATTTATAATGCACAATGTAACAGTTATTTCACAGTACTTTGATAGTAACATTGTTGTAAAAATGCGCTAACGAACTAAAAACTAAGTACAAACGACTTAAATTGCATTTCCCACTTTTTATCCAATTTGTCACTCAATATTTGGGCTAAACGGTAATAGTAGTCTTTGTGACCAAAGTGTATTGATTAAAAGCACATTTTATTCAAGATTTCAATGACTACTTTTGTAACTGATTTTGTCAACTCCTAATGAGATAAAAGAAATAAGTACTGACATGTAGTAGTTTTCATCATATATCTAGCTTCGTTTCTTTGACTTTTCTGTAATTAACTTTAACATAAATTAGATACTAGAATTATAGGATATATCCCAAGTTATCAAGCTATCAAGCTGATAATTACCAAGTACCTATTCATAAAAATACACGTCACAGGATTAGAATTTATTATAATATTTTATCTTTGACTATGAAATACCTACATATTTACAAATAAACATGCTTGTCCGTAACTCAGAGATTACAGATATCCATTTAATACGATCCTGGCAAACATCTCTCACTTCTTATACGTTCTTAAATGTACACATACGTTCGTCACTTTGTGGCACATTTAAGCTCTCGTAACTTTAGCGTCGCTCATCTACAGTACAGTAATTAGTATACGTTTGTCTAGTGCGAACCCTATCAACTTTTGCAACAAAATTTTTTCTTGTCAATTTGCTTTAATTCATCCTTTTAACACGCCCGAAATACTGAAGCAAATATTTCTAATTTTTAATCACAACTTCCACTTTAGGCTATAATTTTTCGATGGTTAAAAATATGAAAGCTGATTGTTAATACATGTTCAGGATACTACATTAGATTGTACGTTAAGCCATGTTTCATTTCCAAGCGAACCCATCAGATATAGGATTAGTTTTTGCGATAGAGACATACATACCTGAGCTCATGAATGGCATAACAAATGTCGATACTTGTGCCACAGCGAGTACCGGTTTAAATGCAACAGGAATCGGTAAATATGCATCTTGTCTGGACAACATTGTCTCAAAAACCATAAAAACGATAATTGTAAATTCAATTTAACACATGTAAAGTATTCCTTTATTTCATAATCATGACGTAAATATACAGAAAGAAATACTTTATCGCCGTCAACAGTTGTTTTATATTTAAGTGTAAAAAGTACAGCTTCAAAGTTACTGTAGTATATTAAAATATCTTAATCGCTGGACCTAGTCCGTTTTAAGCTTATTCGTTTCTAATTGATGATTTTATTTTAGTTATTCAATTTCGAAATTCAAAGTCCGAATGAAATAGAATGTATGCCAACATTACATCAAGCAGTATCACATGTCACTGAAGAACTATAATTCCTCGATTTCTGATAATTCGACCAATAATTCGACCATAACTAATTTAACTCGCTTCAGGGGTTGCAGTAAACTCGACTATCGTTTGTGCGCTCCCACATGACCAACTTCTATTTCACCGGTAACTTTGCCAGACTTGAACTTGCTCTTAATTTAGAAACAGACCAACTGGAAAGTAATTATTGGTATTGGCCACTATGTTTTCATTGTATTTAAATTCAAAAGATATGAAAAGGTGAATTTTATTAAACAAAATTATCTAACACTCACAATATTGTCTGCTTTGGAAAGATTTAAAACTTTGCACCAGTATTTCAGATTAGACGATTAGATTGATAGATTTTCGATAGAAAGGCATAGAAATTTAAAAATTCTGCCTAAATCTTATTGCTTCATCATTAAAGTTAACTTCGTAAAATTTTCATGTTTCAAGGTCCAGTAATAAAATTACTAATTAATAAAATTACTAGTGTGGCTTGATAGACATGCCCTTGAGTTTCTTTTTTTATTAATATAAATATTTTTTTGAAATAAACGAGAAAAGAAAATGCAAAAATGTAACAAACGGTATTTTCATAGCATTAAATGAACCTTATTTTTAAGGAAAATAATAACGCTCAAAAAAGGAATACAATGTTTTAAAAACATGCAACAAAAAAAAAATGTGTCATTAGCTCGAAGAAATTGGCTTTTCATAGCGTTAATTGCCTCCGGGTAAGCGAATCGCCTCTGCGCAGCCAGAAAATATCACCGTCTAGTTAAATATTTCTTGACCTTTCTTGTTCAATTTTGTCTACAAACGAAAATAAATATTGCTTCACACTAATTACAAAAAAAAAACTAAATCCAAATAATCTATAGATTTCTGTCAAAGACATCCTAGGCATAATAATTTATACTAATTGACGTGTTTTTTTCTAATTCTATGAGTCTATGAAAGTCAATCTAATATCTAATATTAAAACACGCTAGTCGGACTCTGACGTATTTTAAAGATTCTATCACACAATGTTTAAACGGCGTAAGATCATAAATCTTTTATAAGTTTGGTGCGCTTATTGCAATGAAGATTAAATACATTTCCTAAGCCGATATCTTGTATAATAGTGTGTAAAGACACATGCAATAAGTCTCATATTACTAGTTGTCTAAAAATAACCAGTCTTACAAATTCACATTAACAGTATTAAATTGTCTACAAACTAAGAAACTGCTAACGTGTTATAATATTCTATAATATTCTAGGACATTATTCACACACGGCCATCTGATCCCAAACTAAGCAGAGCTTGTACTGTGGAAACCAGATAACTTATATACTACATATATTAATATTTCTCTTTTGTAAATACATACATATATAGATAATTACACCCAGATACAATACAAACAGACATGTCCATGCACACAAATATTTGTCCTGGTTGGGAATTGAACCCACGACCTGCAGCGTGAGAGGCAAGTATCTTACCACTGCGCCAACCGGTCAATCAGTTTTATGTTACGAATACATTAATATAAACCTGAGCGATAGAAGGCGGGGTGTTAAGTGTCGATATGAATTTATAGTCCACCTGTTATATAAATCTGGCCTCCCTGCATATGTTCACAATAAATCTTGATATTCCAACTTAGAATTGTAATGAATAACAGGTAGGATAGAAGATATTGCACTAAGGGCTAGAAGTAGGTGGGATTCAAAAGATTCATCGAGTCATCATTCACAGATTCGTTATTTCATTGTTTATTTTACAATACTAATTCCAACCGGCCACCTTAACTTGATCCACCTCCATTTTAGCTGGGAAATCTGTTGCTAAATCTAAAGAAACTAGTGTATTCGAGAACACCGGTATCTCGTATCTCTTCCGTATAGAGGCTGGTAACATTTTCAAGTTGAATGCTGCAGATGTCGATGATGTCGATAGAAGTTGTTATTTAAAACCAGGTTAGCACTTCCTTCACTCATAAAAACACTTACACGTCCTTTAAAAAAACGTCTCACTCTAGCATATAATAAGGTGAGTATTTTATGTTAACAATGTTAAACAAATAAGGTGTCACCCACGCCATCTTAAATTCTAATTCAAAGTGCTATCACACTACCGGCGGATCTCTCAACTATCCATTAGGTTAACACTGTCTAGAAAGCTTATTTACATTGTTGGTAATATAATGTAATCCCTTATTCGGAAACTACGACACGCGTCTATGTTTACGTATATGAATGTAATTGTCCATAAACACAAGTCACAGACTGATCAAATTCAGAAGAACAACGTGCTCACGTCACTCGTATGTCATAAATAAATAAAACATGTCGCTGTAAAAATTGTTTTCGTAATGATCAACTGTTTTAAAATTAGTAACTAAACTGTCAATCATAATAATTGTAAAATATATATACACCTTTCAACCATTACTAAATGTTACACTTACATTAAGTTACTAGTTGGCAACTAGTACTTTTAACGAGAGGCGATGAGATACAAAAAACAGTGATGAGATATCACTGTTTTTTGTACGTCAAAGGAGGTTATCATCATTGTCGACTAGCAAACGACCAATTCTGGATGTAGATCTCCCCATCATTCGCCATTAAGTTCGGCATTTATATCAATATATATATTGATATGGATTTATAACAATAATATAATAACTTAGATTGTTGAAATGGAAAGTTCAAGACGTGTTTTGTAGAGAATCACCTGCGCTGCCTTTCCACAATACTTACATAACCTTGATGCTAACTCTTTGTACAATATAACACTGGCGCGGCCATTGTTGGCAATTGAATGGGCAAACAGATTGCATCTAGTACTTTCCTAGCGTCCGACAATACCAATTACTGTGAGGCGCGGGCCCTGAAGTCTTATTCTTCTAAGTGGCGTACAAATAAAATTGAGCAATCAGTTCCTTCGTACGTTTGTTTGTGCGCTACTTTTAACCCGATTGTGTTTTAAGATTGCTTTCTAGATTCAAAAAATCTATTAACCTAATTGTGTATGTATGTTGTTTCCATATTGTTTTCTTCATTAATTATGTTAAATTTGGCGAACCTAGTTTATATTTTGGTGAATATAATAAGTAGCTACAAATACTAAGGTCGCAAATTTGACAAATAGATATACAAGTCTTTTTCAATCCTCGGTTGACAATTTTGGTAGAAAATTTCTGTGTTCTAATTTTCATTGTCTTGAATTACCTACGCATATTCTATTACAGAATTTAACAGTGGAAGAGTCCGCATCAACAACATCTGTTGCGACATATGTTGTTACGAATGACCCGCTTGACCCGGTGAAATACCACGACCTCACAGAAGACAGGCGTGAATTTGAAGTTCTCTGCGTTTCGTCTGAGGAGTGAGGTGCCGGAGGCCTACATCTGCATCTCGCAATTACATGTTGCAGATGCCTATGGGTAGCGGTTACTTAGGTGACCGTTTGCTCGTTTGCCACCTTCTTGAACAAAAAAAAAGATAAATAAATACCGACCAAGGGTATTAATAATACAACGATTATCCGGTTACCACGTTGAAAGTTGAGTTTTAAACTTGCATAAACAACAATCATCTTAATTAAATAATATCAACGCCACATAACTTTTAAACTTTAAAATAAACATAGATTTTCCAATACACACTAAGCTGTGTATATTATGTTTAATATAAACAACATTCCTGAAGGAAAGTGAATACCGCGAAGGCATGCCAGTTGCAAAGACATGCGGCCAATTTACTCTGACCTCTCGGAGTAAACTCCTTCACGATACTTCACGATATATGTATGTATGGCTGCAAATTTACGAATCTATTAAGATTACATATGCTCTAACGACTAACTATAACTTTTACAATAACTGGGCTAAAATTAGACAACTTATTTCGTAAAATATAAATATCTAAATAAAGGACACGGTTAACAAGCTTTTAAGATTTAAGTTTGAAACAAACTTGCAGCGTCACTAGATAAACTTGTGAAGACGAATAAAATTTTAGTTTCAAATATTTAATAATAATATTCTAGGACATTATTCGCCCATGGCCATCTGATCCCAAACTAAGCAGAGCTTGTGCTATGGAAACCAGATAACTGGTATACTACATATATTAATACTTTTGTAAATACATACATATATAGATAATTACACCCAGACACAAGACAAACAAACATGTTCATGGACACAAATGTTTGTCCTGGGTGGGAATCGAAACCACGACCTGCGGCGTGAGAGACAAGTATCTTACCACTGCGCCAACCGGCCAATCAAATGTTACTCATTATATAGGTCAGAAATACACAAGGAGCCCGTATAATATTCTACAAACAACTTTATCTAATAAAACTTGTGAAATAAATTCTTACCTGTCTTTGTTACTATAAATAAAACTAGATGCATGCAATATGCCACGGCATGCGCCTTAGGAGCCAATAACAGCAGGTATCAACCTGTTATAGTTAGTCTATGTAATAACTGGCATTTAATAGATCATAGAGGCATAATAATATAGGCTGTGGTTACTAAGTGATTTAGCCTTACTATGTGACTATAAGACTTCGAATATAAATCGGATTGTATTATTAATTGTCCATTTTTCAGATCCTTGTCCTTCCAAAGAAAATCACAGCCTAAAACTATATTCAATCACATTGCAAATCCCATTTAAGATTTGATAACCTATGTAAAATCCGAAGATTAATAAAATATAATTTTTCCTCAA
Organism: Papilio alexanor hazarajatica; assembly: GCA_018246295.1. NCBI lineage: Eukaryota > Metazoa > Arthropoda > Insecta > Lepidoptera > Papilionidae > Papilio > Papilio alexanor. The sequence continues at coordinate 11,157 of DWLR01003826.1, forward strand.
TGCTTCTCTATCTCTCTCTCTCTCTCTCTCTCTCTCTCTCTCTGAGCAGAAATGGAAAAATCTTTAACAACTATTTTATTTTTTTCAATAAATGTTTTCAATTATTTATTACATATTTATGTTGCTTTAAACGTAATAATGCAAATACTAATAAAAAAATCTGTGCGCGTGCAAAAATAGATTCGCAATAGATAGTGGCAACCTTTGTACTCCCAGTCGTGTCCTACGCGACCTCATTTCGTACTCCGATATAAGTCGTGAGGACGAGATTAGGTTTTCTACGCATTCCGAGCCAAGTACAACTGACATGGCTCGTATTTGAAAGTAAGGTCAATCGACAGTCTTTTTAAAAATACAATGCGTCAAATCCATAATAACATATATTGTACCCTAACTGGTCGACTACATACTGTATTATAAACATATAAATTAAAAAAAATTACACTTACCTTACGTGTCTTCTAAGTGAAACATTTTAAAAATAATAAGAAATATTTAGTATGAGAGATAGATGATTATGATATAAAAAATTTCCATAAAAATGTACTGTTTATTGTATATTTAGTATGTATAGCTCTCTTCCTCGTTTCTTTCATGTTATTTTTTTCTCTCTCATGTAACGAAATATGCCTAAACGTGTCTTTGGAATTTTACTCTCAATGCTCATACAAATACGGCTTCATTCAAACGCTCGCAATTCAGCCTTTGGAACAACATATTTTTGCTTAGATCACGAGATGATTGTGATTTACAAAATACTGTCGGATATGTATTTGTTAAAAAAATTAAGAGAAATTAAATCCGTACTCTCATTTATAACCATCAGCCTTCGTCTGATAAAATGATCACAAACACATCGAATTAAACATATATGTATGTAACGGCAGCTATTGGGAGAGTCGACTGGTTGGTAAGACAACTTAAAAGCCAACTGCCAATCCCAGAAGTCGAAATAAGCTGTAGTGATTTTCTCTGTCTAGTGGTTTTCTTAAAGCACATAGCTCGTTTCGACAGGAAGTTTTAACAATCTTTTGAACTTTTGAAGGGAGGTTGCCTGGCTTTTACGACGAACGTTATGAAATATACCGCTGTGTGTGTTTGAAAATCTGATCTTTTATTTTAGGATTTGTAGGTAAGTATATTTGCTTATTTAAATATGTGTGATTAAGTCACCTTAGCATAGGTAGGATATTTCATAGTAAAGCAAAGCAAGTTCCTACCGTCGACTACCTCAATTATTTTTGTCAAGTAATGATATAGCATCGTTATTTAAAAGCGCATCGAAAGTACAACATAAAATTTAAACAACAACCCGCATCGAGAATAATTATATTATTACATTTAAATTACTATTTGACAAAATGATTACGAATATTTAATTTCGAAATCATACAATTACTCCAATCAAAATATCGCGGACGTGACTTTCCGTACGGTTAAGTTATAATTTAATTGAAAACATCCGCAGTTTTGTCCGGAGCGTGTTAGTGAACAAAACATGTGAATCAATTAACATAGAGAACGCATTTATCAATTAATTAAATAAAGCCTTCATGAGCAAACGAGTGTTTGGATTAATTTAATTTTTGCATATGTCCGCTTGTTACGAGGTCAATTTGCATATACAATTTGTTATAAAATTTTCATATAACATTTTGCACAGCATAATTTTTTATTTATATATTTATGTACTATTGACCGGTTGGCGCAGTGTCAAGTCACTTGCCGTTCGCGCCGCAGGTCGTGGGTTCGATTCCCACCCAAGACAAACATTCGTGTGCATGAACATGT
>DWLR01003827.1:0-12943 GCA_018246295.1 Papilio alexanor hazarajatica
TAAACAAGTGAAGTGCTTTCGAGGATACGAGGAATTCTTCGAAACGACGGGCAACAAAATATTGAGGAGAGTTATTAATGACTACCGCCGAAATATCGCGTACGTAAACAATGAATTATATTGGTTACATACGGAATTATCCTGTATTCTAGAGTTAGATATGTGGCAGCGCTTAGATACCATGACTTACATTAGAGCCGAAAGAATAAAGGTGATGACCAAAAATACTCACGAATACAAAATAAAGCGCCTGTTGGAAAATAATAGCAAAATTTCAATACGTACTCAAAACCGACATTGTTTACAACCATAGAAAACATACATAAAAATGATGAGGCAACGAATTTTATACCTTTATAAACGCTAAATAAAACTCGGTGACATATCTCTCTTTTATAGTTGTCTCACTATAACCTTTAATTTCTTCCTTTAAAAAAATATTAAAATTTGTACATTGCTTACGACGTAATTTTTCCGAAATAAATATAAATCAATACCACGTAACATAAACCACATAAACGTGATAATAATTTTGAACGTTAAATTTACATTATAATTACCTTGTACACTCAATCGTTTTGACAAATACTTTATAATTATACTCAACCTGCGGCCCGCCGGGTTTTTTTTTATTTGGTTGGCCCACATGGTGTTAATTTATTTTCAGTTATTTTGAATTTCGCAACTACTTTTACTACAACTATGAGCGCACCACGGACCTGCTAGCTTGTCCTAGTGGGCGGAGAGGTGAACTCCGACGTGGCGCGTCCTCAGGTGGTGGATAGAGGAACGCTCCGGCTAGGTGGAGGCGGGGTAGGGCGAAAACCCCGCGAACCAAACACCGGGGGGATCGGGGGTGGTGAGGTAAGCTCGTGACTCTGGTTGCGGGTGACCCAATCCAGCGGGCCCACTCGTGGGCTCGCACAAGAGGGCGGCGCTCGCCTTTAAGGCGAGTGTCTTTAAGGGAGGCGAGCCGAAGCTCAGTACTGTCCTTATCAGGACAGGGAAAGGCGAGGGTGAGCCTCATCGGGCGTTGGGCTCCATCCCGGGCCGGGGTGGCGCGACCCACTAGGTGGGTTGCGGTCGTTGGACGGGACGTGGGTGAGCACGACCTCACTACCCCTCTGCTTGCAGAGGGACATGATAGCGTGCAATCCTACATCCTGCGCGTAATCGCCATCCCACGGCGACCAATGGGCATCGCGGTGTAACGTGCTAGTCATGCGTCCGTGGCGTCCATAATGGTCATGAGGGAACGTGTGGTTTTTAGTGGGTATGCCCACTTCCTTAAGAGTTACGGGCCAACTCTGAGCGTGGGAGAGCCCCACAAACGCCGCTTTTTGCATTGCTATTATTAATACGATAATTTTCCTAGTATATGACATATTCATTAATTTATTTTTTAGTATACAGGTGACGTCTGATTGTATCTGGCGACAGCCTTACGTTATTTTAGTATTTTTGTTTATATGGTAACGCAGGAATTTTATATAATAACCTCTTTCTTTGATAAATCTACACCATGGTATTTATATAAAATTTTCCTATAATTCCGAACACATAAAGTTTAAAAATCTAGTCAAGTTAATCTTACTTTGATGATAACATCTTACTTAATATAAGTAGTTCTAAACTGAATTTTAAGTAACAAGTTCATGGCAATGGTATTAAATCTTCCGTCGCACTGGCAATAACTTGATTTTGTTGGAGGGTACGATTTTGCCCTGAGTTAAAAGCTATATCCCTATAAAATATTATTTAAGGTCTGGCTGTAAAATACATCAAATATTAAAAAAAATCTAATAACTGTTAACGAATGCACAGAACTATAAAGGTATAATTATAATGTAAACGACATTACTTGAAGTATACAGAGATTTTGATATTCTATTTTTGTAAAACAATCATAATTTTTTTTTCTTTTCATTATCCGTATATTCCACTCATACTTCTTCGAATGAAAGGGAATACGAAGTCACCGGTTTCTTAAGAGTAATGTGAAATATGCGTTACAACGCTCAAATACAACCCACAAATAACCACCTCCCCAAAATAATTGAATTGTTTAAAGTGTATCTCTTAATTGATTTATATTATCATCATCTCATCCGATGGTCGTCCACTGCTGGAAATAGGCCTCTCCCATTGATTACATCATTGGGGGGAACTGTACCATTTTCGCCACACTTGGCAGGCGGGTTGGTGATCGCAGTATGTTCCACCGTACTAAGAAAAGGATGCTGCTGCCCGTCCTCCAGTTCTCTTGACATCCAGCCACAAGACAAACAAGTTCAAGTTCATGTACATATGTAGATGTTTGGTGGGAATCGAACCCACGACCTGAGGCGTGAAAATCTTACCAAGTTCGGCAATCGGTCCGTATTTAAGTATAAGTAGTAATAAGTTATAAGAACTAGAAAACAATTCTATTTATTTAAGTACATAATCTTATCCAAATCGACAATCACATAGAGGACCACACAAAAACCTAAATATTAACACATGCACACCTGAAATTTTTAATATTCCTTCTTGTTTATTTTTTCATGTTCACTATTGCAACACGGAAACTTGTTTAGCAGCAGCTGAGTCACTTACTTTTGCCTATAGCCTTTACATTTGTAAATAGTTTTTATTTTTCTAACAAAAAATTGGTATAAACCAAATACTATTTTTCGTATGCCTTTAATTATATTTGTCTGATTTGACACAGACGGCCGAGGGTTAGGGACAAAGAAGAGAAATCAATGGACTATTTTGAATCAGTATCAAAACGGAACACATCGTTTCCTGTATTCAGTCTCAGAGCATACTGTACTGAAATTCCAGTCTCTTCAAATGCCCTAAGAAGGTAACCGGAATAACTTGATTGCAAAGACAACTATTAGGATAATGTCCACATATCACATCGTGCGCCATGTTTTGTCCTTTAATTAAAGGTGGATCGGCAATAACGAGGTTCTTGATATATCACTATCTCAACCAAAACCTGGCTCGACTGTGCATAGATAAATGATTTATTTGCAAGAATGCATTTCTTTTTGTGATATCGGGCTGTATACTTAGGGGGGCCTGGCGTAGTAGGTTTCTATGACAGCATCCGGTATGTACTTATAATAAAGTAATCTAAGAGAGAGAGAGAGAAATAAGTTATCGTAAGGACCTTACTAAAGTGCATCTGAGAATCCTAGAAATTCCTCGAGTTAGAAGCTACCTGGCTGTTTAAGTAGGTTTCTGAAAGTGCCGAAGAAACGAATGTTTATGCCTGAGCCACTAATGTGGAATCGAATTTAGTTTTTTGGTAAAATATTTTTACACATTAGAATATACTAAAATTGTAGAAATATTCATTAAAAGTCCATTAAATTTAATTTCACATAATAGAACACAAAGCATATTTTGAATGGATTACATCATTCTGCCGCCAGATAGTCGCCAACACCGCCATGAAGTTAGTGGAATGACTGGAATGCGCAGTGCACAATTATCTTACTTTGCGCAGCTTTAACCCTATACTCCTCCCACCGCGCCCTGCCATCAGAATATCCCGAGCCACCCCCGTGACCGGACACATCAGTGGAGCTGCAAGTCGAGAGGAGATTAATTTTGGCGTATTTCAAAACTTCGCCGCGAAAGCAAAACTTTAAAGTTGTTATATTTAAAAAAAATCACCTTATTTCTTATTGCATTTCTTAGTCTCTTAAACATGTACAGCACTTTCTTACAACTTTGTGAGATTATTTCTTTTATGTTCATCTTACTTGAATTTCCGGAGGAGGAAGAAGAAGAAGAAGTTGAGTAAAGCGCCCGAGAAATAAAAACTTCAGCATGCCAGGTTAGTGCCATCTTTTTAAAGTAAATTAAGAAAATGATAAAAAATAGGAAAAGTATTTAAAGCTGAAAAATTTATACTTGCTGGCGTTTATATGATATATTGTTTTTACATAAATACGATGTATGTTTATTAAAGGTCTTATAAAATTATGTGCATTACAACTGAATGTTCTACATTTATTATTTCTGAATTATTTTTAGTATTACTTTAGCTATAGTATATGAGTGCTATTCCGAAAGGTTTTCATTCTATTTTAAATTCAATGAGATTTTTAACGGAACTTTGCAGATGTTTTTCTTTTGTTTTACATTTGACAATAGTTTGATTTGTTTAAAATCGAATATTATTGTTCAATAAAGTTATTTTCCTTCCAAAATATTTACAATTACGTCTTATTGCCTAGAGATTAACAATCACATTTATCCTTTGTGAACACTGTTTATTTATCAAGTATTGCTCTTTGTTAGATATTTTATGATTACGACTTACTCTACGAGCCTTTGATAAAAGTAGTTTTCTTATATCTTTTAATATGTTTGAAATGTGTACTTCTAACGGTCTTATTGTTGATATTAGATCTTGTTTAACAAAGACTGCAGTACTCTTGTTGGTCTTAGATTGATATATTTTTAAGTGCATATTGCGGTCTTAATGACCTTAGTTCAACTGGTAATATTTGATTTTAAAGTGACCAGCACTTACAATAGTCAACAAATCTTAACCAGTCTACCGGGATTTTATTTTATTAGAAGACCGCTTAATACGAGAAGTCACAAAGGCTTTTTACACTACAGGATTTAACTCTGTTGTATATCTACGATTTATCATCGTCCTAAAATTATGGTATCATATTGAAAAAAGTAGCTTATCACCTGACATCAATGATCACTGTCTCCCGTGAGGATCCAAAACACAACAGGTGCAACAAAACATTATAGATGCGTTGATGGCGATGAAGGAAGTACGACAGCGGTATCGGTACAACGTTTAAGCGAAACTCAACGCCTGCAATTGATTGAGAACGAATATACAATCGTCTAACCAGACCTACCTTGCAATAGTTTGTAGAACAAAATGAAACGACTAATCGTTCGTAAATCTGTAAATTAAGGAACGAGGTTTACATTAAAAACTTCGTTAAAATACTCGACGCTGAAGTTTGTTCGCCATAGTACCTATTCGTATAAAAGCTGTAAAACGCTAAGATGTTGTCGCTTTCTTGCATCGAATAATCCCGAAATTAAACGTTCAGAAAATATACATTCGAAGGCCACTATAATATTCGACAAATAGAACATACGAAGAGATTATGTATCAGTGGTAAATAAAGTTCGGAGTAACGAGCGAGGGGTTCAGTTCGGGCTGTCGAGGCGATATCCTAGCGAAGTGTTGGTGCATCAGTGATTATTTTCTGCAATTGTACATTACAGTAAACGTTGTAATTATAAATAAAATCCGTGGAAATTCTTAACGGCGTATTTTTTTTTTTCAAATAGCGATACCTAGCACGCAACTACATATTTTGTAGCAAAGCGCTCGACGGATTTGCATTGGGTCCATTATTGACTTCATACAGAAATCGATTACGTGAATCAATACATTATCAGCGTCCTTGTCGTTAACTCCGCAGATGAGAATATTGTACAAACATTTATTTAAACATTTATCGTATTGTATAAAAATTTATCTTCATCTTTACCGCTTAATGATATTTTATTATGAAGGTGTTAGTAGAAATACGGAAACAGGAGTCGAGACTAAGAGGAGAAGAAAGTATGAATAGTGTGTAAGACTTCCAGAACCTTTAGATCTTCCACAGGAAACATTGTAGGGTAAGACTCACGTTTCATAACTCAATAAAAACGGCTGTTTCTCTCGTGGGTCGTTCAGCGCAAAAGGCCCATATGTCTTTCATAGATCTTATAAGTCATTATCACCTTCCTGCCCTTTTCCGACTTAATGTGGTGTCAGTACAACTAGTTTTAGCCTTCACATCGATCTGCCATCCGTCATTTCAATGTTAACTGCAAATACAATGGGCATATTCGTATGCGACCTAGTCTATTCCAACCTAACAGTTTGGCCGCTTCCTAATATCGTAACTAAAATGAAGTACGGAGCAAACCGCAACTTTAGGTTAAGTTAATAATTTAAAGGTGTTTAAAGAGGTCTCTGCCATCTTAATCCCGGTGTAGCTGTAGCCGCCTTCTTAAGGCAAATAGTGCCATCTCTGTTACAAAAAAACCTTTTTCACTCTAGTAAAAAACTAGTAAAATTGTAAACTTTTTCTAAAAAAAGTTACTTCCTATTACAATTTTAATATATAGCAATGTAAATGTTCTCAATTAGTTTAAAATATTATCGCTAGCGCACTATGAGCCAATGCGAGATTATACGATTAAATGTGTTGAAGCTGTCTCTGCGCTCTCTAAACTGTTTCTTGTCTTTTTCCATGCGTTACATTGGGTTTATATGTATAATAGGCAACACGTAAGCATTTAGTTAAGAACAAAACATTTTTTTAGAGTAATCTACACTGTTTTTCATATTCTATAAATCGTAGATTACATATTCATTTGCTTACAACTAGCCGATAGACCTGAGTATGGGTTCATATGTTAAGTATTTACAATGGACAAGAAATAGAGCTCTTAAATTATCTTCTGTAAATTATTTATACACTTTTTCTGAGAGCAACGTATGGTATAAATCGGTGTTTTTCAACCTTTTTCATGACATGACTCACATAGTATGCAAAATTATTAAGCGACGAAGCTTTCTAGCCTACATCTGTACATATTTATTTTTGTTTATAATTATGTATCGGTCAAATACATATGTTTATAAGTATTTAAAAAGACATGTTCAAAATCGCTTAAATCAAGAAAACGATTGAATTCTATTTACAACAAAAATGTATGTAACTCGACATAATATAAAGTATGCAACTATACCGAACAGTGTGAAATTTTATTAAGTTCATTAAAATATGTTTTGGTATTTCTGTTATTTAATTACTAACGCTTCGCGACCCGGAATCCCTTACAGACTCTTGTCTAACCTCCGGTGGATCCCAACCCACAGGTTGAAAAACACTGGTATAAATAATTGCAACAGTCGTACACCATTCATAGTTAGTTTTAACAGTACAGTTTTGTAGTAACAAAGTTAGACATTTTTCATTATCATTGTATAAAAAATCACATAGTTTAAGGTTTAGCCTATTATTAACAGCTTTTCAGAGTACAATAATATTTTTACATCGCTCTCGTCGTTTTAAAAATCATCATCGCTGTGTAAGTGGTAGTTAATTCCAGTTCACTACTTGAATTTTTAATGTAGTGTGTAATTTTTAATGCATTTTTCATATAATTATAGGACAAAATAAATAAATAACGATAAGTAATATCTCCGATTTAGGGATAAATTTAGTTAGAGTACTGTATTGTCTCGCGCTTGGCGTCGTTGTCTTGGAAAAGAAAATAGGACGTGTATTTGGTTCACTTTATTTATGCTTCTATTATTACAAATGCGTTGCGGTAGCATTATTGAACAGTACTAATTGTACTTGAGAGCCCAGTTGTACTGGGTGGCAAAGTACTCGTCTTATACGATAACCATCACTACAAAGGAGCAACAATACGTGGGACTTCTTGATCACAAACAATATCCTTGACACAGTGAGCCGAGATTATGCAGAAAAGTGATCGGGTGCTACTGCCTTCTCAGTTATGGAGCCTATCAGAGTACATGAGCGTAAAAAGGTACTAACCCCATCTAAGGAGTACATCGCGAACCTTCCCTACGATTCCATTTGGATGCAGAGACTAATAAGAGTAACCGTTCTTCTGCCCAGTTCTTCACTTATCGGCATTCCACCCACTTAGGTCAAGTCTGAGCTCTGTTCTGCTGCTGCTCTAGGTTTACTATGGATGGTCAGGCGGTAAACTTGCTAAGCAGCTATCGGATTTACGATTAGTTTTACAATGAGCATGTTTCACTTCACGTGTAAATTTGCACGTGAGAAATTTTTTAATGATGCTTCAGGCTTAATACAAATTAATAGTTTGATAAAATTTAACGCACATTTTTAAACTCTGTGTAAAATTCAAGATTCAGTGTATGATTTTATTTTATTTTCTCAGGCAAACATTCACCTGCCATTGGGATGGCCATGCTAAACTCAAGTGTCATGGGAGCTTTTAATCGCACTTACTCTCCGATAGCGCTGAGCAATGAATGGTCCAAAGTTAGTCGTTTGATGTTCGTGGTCGTATTGTGTGTTATCGGCAATATTATGAATGGTTTCTTCGTCGCCACCTTTTTTGTGGAGGAAAAGCTCAGTAAGAAAGGTATGTTGTAACCTCTTGTAGTATGTTTATTAGAATTTGATTTTTTTTTTAAATAAACATACGATGAAAGATTGTTGAAGTAAAATGTTGCAGCCCATCTGGACTCGACCTGAGAAAGTGACCTCGAATGTTTTACTTGTAATATTTTATTGTATATATAAGATTTTATCAACAAATTCAACAACAGGGGAATTACAGTGTTATTGTGTCGAATTATGTTTTCTTAAATGTTGATAAACTTATTGTGAAAAACTTTCCTAGCATTATTTATTCCACATTTTTGCTATCAGAATCTTATCATTGTGAACTTTTCGGTTTTTTTTATAGTAGATTTAGCATTTTACGAATTAATAGCGTGTAATAATTTTTCAGTGGCACGCCAGACACCACGATCACCTTAAAACAGCGGAATAAAAAGGCTGATCTAAATAAATACCTATAGAAATTTTCTACAATATTTGAGTCGCAATTACTGTTTAAAATAAATACTACATATATACCGTTAGAACTGAACTTAAGAATTGAACCCTGTCTCCACCGCCAATATGTATGAACATACGAATAACTAAAGAGCATTTAAAAGATTATTATATTATATACAAATATTTATTCGTGATTTCTCCTTCAATGTTCAATCATAAGTCACTATATGTTATGTGCATGTTAAGTGATGTTCAGATTTCAAATAAAGGTCATTAACTCATATAACATATTATAATACATTTCTATACAAATTTTGCAATGTAATGTACTTAATATTCGTATCTACAACGATCGTACAACCCCTGTCACATATGTCCAAAAACCATGTAACAATTCAATAACTTCAGGGAATATCAAAATTTCATAAAAATCATAGAAAATACAAGATCTCAAGATTCTTACATATAATATTGTCTAATAAAATGTTTCATAAAGCAAACTATATTAATTTAATTTGTATTCGCCTAACAGGTAATACGTTCCTGGCTTTGGTTGGAATGGCCGATCTCATTATCACTGCAGGAGTGATGCCGATGTCAGCAGTGGTACTGCTATCGGGCCAGTGGGACAACCCAAGCCTGTGCCACGTTTTGCAGTTCTTAGCTGAATTATCAACTTATTCTTATTCCATATTCTTTATGGTAAGTTTTAAAATAGACTTAGTTTTAGATAAAATTATATTATTTCCTCTAGCAGCAGAATTAAAATACAATTAATTATTATTTTTCACCATCTCTTTTAAACTTATTTTTAACTATGCTTTTATTTATATATTTTTATTAAAAGTAGTAATCAGTAGTATCTCGTCATCAAAAAAGACAAGTTTTTCATTGGGAATATTATTTGTAATTCAACATTTCAGTTCTTGTAAGATTGTTCAAAATGATGAAAATTTTGAACCAGTTTTTACCTGTTGTCCTAGGTGAGTGACAGATTCGATTAAGCGACGCGATTTGACGCAAAGCAAAAATTTTAAATAATCGTATGTATGGCCTACATTGCCGTCATAATCAGTCGCGCATTTGGTATTGGTCGCATTATGTCGCGTGGTATTGAGTCGCGTCCTGTCGCTGGCCTATGACAATGGGCTAGTGTGTATAGGTATAGGTGTTTTGCTCACACCAATGATATTTAAATTGTCTACAGCTAACGGCCATTGAAAACTATTGTCGGCTGTGTTGTACACAAGACCATTGTCGTAAGTTTGTGAACCTGGCCGTCAACCCCGGGATTCTCCTGGTATACGGGGCAACTATCGCCGCTTCTGCTTTCGGAGTATATAAACACCTCGACTACGACTATTGCCTGCGACAGCATCATGGATATTACACCTTTAGAGCATACACCTCAATATTCTTTTACTTAATTCCATTCATTATAACAGTGTTTTTACTTTTATCTACATCACTTACTATCAGAAAACGTGGATTTGAACAAGTACAATATAGACGATCTCAAAATTTCGAAGACGATTACTCTCGGGCTATTTTGAATATCTTGGCATACTTCCTATATGCTATTGCGTGGATACCCTATACGGTCATCGTTTATGAATACCCTAGCACCACGGATGCCAGATTCTATCAATATGCCTGGTTGGGCATAAGCAGATCTGTTGTTACGAGCATCTTTTACAGCATTCTAAATAGAGATTTTAGACATGCTTACTCTTATCTCTTTAATTACTGCTTCTGCAAGAACACCGTATCTGGATCATACTATTCGCGAAATAGAAGGGGCACCAATGCCGGCACTGGTGACGTTCGGGTGAATATCTTGCCTGATGCCATAAGTCCCCAAAGGTCCGCTGCTTCGCGATCGAGGGAGTCGTTAGAATTGTGATGGAACTCGCCCCGGCGCGGGCGCCCGATTATCAGGTGTAACCTTCCGCCGGTTGATTATAACGTTATAAACTATTACGTGCAAATTAATGCTAATATCAATGAAGTGTACTCCCCTAGAGTTTCGGAAACATACTTATAAAAACCTTAAGCTTTTTTGTATTTCAAATGTGCGTCCATAATCTCTTGTATTACCCTTAAAGAAATTCTAAATATGTTAACAAAAAGTGTTATATCAAGTTATATATATAAGTATCAAATCATCTACACTCCAATAAACAGTTTGTGTTTTACTTTTAACTTTTACTTTTAATGAAAAAACATTACATTACTGTAATATGTCGATCATCTACAGTCATTCGATCGATATACGATACTATATTTATTATAAAACCATGTGTAGTTACTGGCATTAGTGTTCTGTAGATGTTATACAGATGTCTGGAAATGACATGTACAACGAAAGACATAATCTTTGGCCTGAAATATGACGATATAACCTAACTTTCTTATCCAAAGTTGCTTAATTTGGGCGTTAGAGGGTTAGCTTCAAATTTTAAGATATTTTTTTTTTCAATTGACTCAAAAAGTCTTCAATAAAAATAAATTTAGATTAAATTAAAATTAAAATTAATAAAAAAAATCATTCACCTTTTAACCGAGTGCTTACACTAGTAAAGTACATCATTTTGTAGAAGAAACCATTTTTTTTTTTAGAAATAAAGCAGTTTTTTGTAACTTACAGAAGATTGGTACAATTTAATCAGTGTCAATTTTTTTCCAGGATAGGTACTTTTATTAAAGAGATTTTTGCTCTTTTGTAAAATTTTTATTCAGCTGATACGGCTTAGCCACCAAAAATATTTTCTTAATGCCTAAGTGCCTAGCCCTTATTAGTGATTACGGTTCATCAATGGACTTTGGACTTCGTACATGTCATTTTCGGACAACCTGTATATTCATTTAATATTTATATTTCTTATTAATCAAATATATAAACAAGTGTCATTGGAGTCTATAAAGAATCTACGTTTACAAAATCTTGTAACATATCTTCACATACTTAAACATCACACTTAAACATATCATAAACGTTGATGTGAAGTTACATTACGTATACGAAATGATTTAAAATGTTTATGAGATGTTCGTATTAAGGAAAACAAAATTAGTTGAATATTTTTCAAAATTTTTAAAACGACAAAAATTTAAACTTTACCTAGTGAATCCTCCTCCATGAGTCGTATTCCTCAAGTGAGGGTCGTGGCCACCTCCATCTATGACCTTCATCCTTATGGTGTTACGGCATCTTGACCTGTGTCCGGTTACTTGGAGAGCATCGGTCGGTCAGTCCAGTGCATCGGGCTGCGGTCTCGCGGCCTTTTTCCTTCCATTTTGCAAGTAGCCATGAGTTTTTCAAGATCTATCCATCTTTCCTTGCAATGTGTCCGAAGTACTTTAGGATTCGCTTGAGGCAGATTGTAGAGAGTGAGTGAATAACTGGGAATTATCCTTTATAGTTAAATAAACTGTTCTGGGTTAAAAAAATATTTCATGCAGGAGGGACACATTGTATTACGTGTCACAGATAATTTAACGTTTTGCAAATTTAACTAAACTGTGGTAAAAGGGTCTATATAAAGCTTTAATTTTGTTATTATTTAAATTGTATATTAATTTTTTTTAAATAAATTAAAAAATTATCTAATAAGGACAAAAAGTGAAAATTTAGAAATCTCTATTTTCTAAATATTATAATGATTAGTAAACTTTGGCAATCAGTGTATATTAAAATATAGATTCATCATTTTCGAGAAATTTCTGGAAATTCTGAAATTGCAAAAAAGGTAAATTTCCAGTAACTCTTAGTAGTGTGAAATATGTGTAATTAAAACAGATGCTACATTCTACTCGATTCACTAACGTTTCAAATGGACGTAATTGAAATTTATTCAATTGCATTGAAACCGAAGTGTCTAAAAATTATTTAGCACATACCTGATATTAATTTAATTATAGATGTAATTTTTATCAATGTTAAATAACGAATATCTTAATGTATTCGCTGCATTTCTCTAAAAAAAAAATATCTTGAGTTTCCTAATGCATGGGACGCACATTGCTTTCAAGCCGCACAAGAGGTTTATAGTTATATAGTCTTAAATAGGGAAAAATGCCCCAGATTATGTCTTAAAACGTAGATTTTATCTTAGTTTGTTGTATACATTAGAATCATATATCAAAAAGTTAAGTAAATATCTCTATCATACAAAAGACCCGGGCTTTAAAAACGGATAACGATTCTGCGCAATACTGCGCAGTAGATTTAAGCATAGTTTGTCGTATAAATTAGATTCATATATCAAAAAGTTAAGTAAATATCTCTATCATACAAAAGACCCGGGCTTTAAAAACGGATAACGATTCTGCGC
>DWLR01003828.1:0-12941 GCA_018246295.1 Papilio alexanor hazarajatica
ATATATATATATATATATATATATATATGTAGATACACTGCTGACTTTTAATTATTTGAGGAAAATTGGTTAATCTTGTGTTCGTACTTCGTAAAATTTCTCGTAATCATTGAATCTTCTTTTAACCACAAAAATGTACATTATTACTTGCTTTAAGTGAAGTGTAACTTAAGTGTACTTATTTGCTATTCCACTTTTAGTTAGCAATAGTTGACCAATGTCAAATTAACTGTTATAATAATTTCAAGCCGAAAATCAAGATGTCTCATCTTTTCTCACTCAATTGTACATTCTTTTATAAATAGGAGGTTGATGCTCGAATTAAATTCTTTAATCTCAAAAACAGATCCTAGTTATCGGATTTAATTGATGTGATATTTATTTGTAAGTTGCGTTGCGTTCAATGTGATTTGTTCATAAAGTATTTGTATATGTGTAAGGGTAATAAATAAATGTTAAATTAAACAAATGTGATTTTATTTATCTACAAAAGACATAGCCGTTATTTTTTATATATTATATAGAAGACGGCAAACGAGCAAGGGAGTCCCCTGGTATCAAGTGACTACTACCCAAAGACATCTGCAACAATTATGCAGAAGAGGACTAAATTGGTGACTATGAAAAGAAGTCGTTAATGTTGATAGAGCAAAAATTAAATTAGCGCCATCTATGTGCTACAACTACAGACTCTCACTTTCTAGTCGTCATTTTTAATATGTTATTATATATCATCTATTTTTATAAGTGAAGAACATCGAAAATTGACATTAAAATACAAACGTAGCATTTTTTAAAGTACAAGGAAGAGGAAAAGTTTGAATTTAATAGTATAGTAGTGTTTTGAATGATTCAAAGTTTATGAAATATTTTTAGGCAAACAACTTTCCCTTTATAAAAATCGAGCGATTCTTACTCCACAAGTATACTAATGGTAGTTTAAAAATATAATAAAAATACTCATTTTTTTTTTTTGACAAATTAAACGAAGTGTCGTTGTTAGTCTAATTTTTCAAAAATGTGTTCGTCTGAAACTGTGTGTTTTTGTTAATTTTTTGACAAAAATGAAAAAAATTCCATCTATAAACGAAAAGTATAAATAAAATGACATGGAACTTATAAGGAGTAGTTTTACTACTATAAGGAAGAAATAACGATAAAACACTTTCTTTTGTTTGAATTTGTGAGAATATATTCACATACATTCTCACCTCAAATATTATGTTGAGTGATCGTAAACAATTGAATTTAAATATATTTAAGTATAACTTTGTAAATTATAATACTTTAAAAAAACTAAAATAAATTTTTTAAATCGTATTCATTAATGAAAACTATATAACACCTTATTTAGCACACCATTCTTAAATCCGAATTTTGAAACTCTTAAATATAAACTAAATACATATTATAATTTTAGAGTACGAAACTTTTATTAAAAGTACTAAATTCCGTATATCATTGCGATTTAATAAATTGTGACTACAATATTACTATTTGCATGTTTTCGCAATTGCTTGTACTCATAAAAGCGCACATCTAATTTTTATATAAATATTTTTACAATATATATTATCTTCAATTTATTAAAACATTGTAATGAATTAACTCACTAACTCTTTTCAGTTTTTATGTACAATATAGGCACTAAGCGTTTTTGGTTAAAAATTACAAAGTTTCTTGCTTACAAAATTATAGAATGTTATGTTTTGACTCTGTTCAAAAAAGAGATTCTAAAGTAAATAGAAGTATTGAAATTATTTAAACATAAGAAACAGTCACAAAAGACTAATCATAACTAACTTTTGAGAGAGCTCTCTTTATTCGATTTCATGAAGTATAAGTTTATATTTCAATTTAAATTGTTTTAGAAAAAAAAGATATAAAATGTTTGGAAATACATCGAATCAAAATGTGACGTCACAACCGACGAATGTTTGTCGGCAAAAGTATAAAAGAAGCCGACACTTTGTTTCGCCGCTCTCTTGTCGATTGTGAATACGTTGATTTGCTGCTCGTAAGAATCTTGTTGATTATAAAAAAAAAAAATGGTGGACCAAGGACAAGGAACATCAGCATTGACTTACAAGCTGATGGAACTTATGCGGGTGACTGGATACCCCATCGAGCAACGGAACGGCCAGAGGAAGTTCGGACCGCCTCCTGACTGCAAAGGATTTTTGCCACCGAAAGGCTCTGAAGTTTTCGTTGGAAAACTGCCGCGGGAGATCTATGAGGACGAACTCGTCCCGATTTTCTCTAAAATAGGAAAGATATTTGAAATGCGACTAATGATGGACTTCTCCGGTTCCAACCGAGGGTACGCATTTGTAAGTTACATTAAGAAGAAGGATGCCGATGAAGCCGTCAGAAAACTGAACGGGTACGAGATCAGACCTCAGCGTCACATAGGCGTGGTCAAGTCTGTGGATAATTGTCGTCTCTTCATAGGCGGTATACCGAAGACAAAGACAAAGGCCGATGTCGTTCAAGAACTTACGAAACGAGTTCCTGGGATCGTCGATGTGATCTTATACAAGAACTGTTTTGATAAACGTCTCAATAGAGGTTTCGCTTTTGCCGAGTTCGAAACACACAGAGCGGCGGCTATGGCAAGACGAGCTTTGATACCGGGATGTGTAAAACTTTGGGATCACGACGTAATGGTTGACTGGGCGGAACCGGAGCCCGAAATCGACGACGAACAAATGAAAACGGTGAGTTATTAAATTATTTAATTTTATTACGG
Organism: Papilio alexanor hazarajatica; assembly: GCA_018246295.1. NCBI lineage: Eukaryota > Metazoa > Arthropoda > Insecta > Lepidoptera > Papilionidae > Papilio > Papilio alexanor. The sequence goes on from DWLR01003828.1 coordinate 2,750, forward strand.
CAACATTTACATACATTTATATCGACTCGACTTTCTCTAGTTATTAAATTTCATACGATAAACTTTTCGTAACTATATATGTAAACAGATTACGCGCTAGTTTTTGTTTGTCTTATACTCTACACTCGATATTGTTTAGGTGTACCGTAAATATTGTAGTTAACTTTTTGTCTGTTAGTACAATGAGAACATTTTACTTGCAGGTAAAAGTCCTGTATGCACGCAATTTTCTTATCCGCACAACACCAGAAACTATACAAAGAGTGTTTGAGTCTGCCATTGATAACAAAATTGAGAGGGTTAAAAAGATTTATGACTATGCTTTCATTCATTTTCATCAACGAGTACATGCTGAGCTTGCTATGGCGAAATTACAAGATACGGAAGTTGATGGTAGCATCATTGAGATAAAATGGGCTAAGCCCGTAGATAGGGACTTGTATAGGATACAGAAACTGAGTAAAGGCAATGCTAAGTTTAACAACAGTCTTGGGCTTTCTCAAACACTTATGCTCTACAAACAGCATGTGGAGAAGCGAGCATATGAGGATACACACAAGGAAGACGAAGGCATCGGGTCGGCTTGTGCAGGGGAGTCCTGTTGTTCGCCCAAGAGTGGCAATCAACACGTGGAACCGCTAGAAAACTACACATTGGCTCCAGCTAAGCTTGATGCTATGTGCAAAAGGTAATTGATATTTAGTTTCTCTTTTAACTTAGTTATTTCCATTCTATAGTTTTGAACAATTAACGTTAATAAATTCTGTATTTAAATATTGAAAAAAGTTTTTTGTCAGTAATATATTCAGTAATATATGGTACTAAACAAAAAGTCTTTAAAAACTTTATGAACAAGATTTTAACAATAACACAATTTGTGACATATGTGTTACATAAATAGTAATGGTCCCAGTATTTGTCCAAAAAATCTCATGAGGTTTACTAGAAGTTACAAATATTTTCTAACTTGCAGATACATGTGGGCGCCTCCAGTGTACACATATCACAAGTATCTTGATACTACGGGTACTGAAGTTTGGGTGAGCTGTGTGGAACTTCCTGAAGTTGGTCAGCCGCTATCGATCATACCACGTAAAGTTGGACCACTAGTGACCAGACCGTGCTACTCACTCCAGCAAGCGCATGTTCAAGCTGCAGAATCTGCACTGCAGGCTATCAAGGTCAGTGAATTAATAATTCAATAGATTAATATTATTACAAATAGAATTAGTAAGTCAATAGATATACGGCAGTCTGGGCAATCAATCCCTTACTTATGCAAAAACAAGAAGTTTTATCATACTAATAATGTATTCATAAGGTATTAAAATAATTCACCATTAACCATGGAAATGTTATTGAATATGGCAGTCTGGGCTTAGTATCTTAAAGAAACTGGTTTTCTGCCAAACTAACAGTAGGGTAATGTTTTTTTTTTTTTTGTATGTAATGTAAAGAGTGAGGTGTCATATTATTCTGTATTCTTTCCTGGAGTCAGTGGGGCCTGGCAAGATGTTGCTTCTTGGCTTGTTTTTTTATACATATCTATATATTTGTTGTTCTTTGTTACAGATATTGAATGCAGATATTTCTCAGCAGTCTGCCCCTCCTGCAATTCAGCCGACCTACAGTTCAGTTTTGTCCCCAATCCCAAACTGCATGGGATACAGATATGAATATGCAAGCCGCCCCATGTACCACACGCAACCAATGCCAGTTGCTCTTCCTCCTGTATGGGGATCTAACATTTTGTAATTGTTACATTTAGATTTCAAATCTACAATATACCCACATTTGACAAAATAATTTAATGCAATGCTTTATTGTATTGAATTATTTTCTAAACATCTATATTATAGGTTTATTGTTAGTTGTTTTTGATGACTACTAATCTTTGATTATTTACTTTCCTAGACAAATTTTAATTGACTTTAATACAATTGGTATTGTATTAATTGATTAAAATTTTGTTTAATATTGTACTAGTTTGTAATTGTTTAACTCTTATATCAAATTATTTTAAGTTTATTTTAGTGACTTGAGTATTTGACAGAAGTAGATAAAGACTTTTCAATTTCTACTAATCAGATGTATTTTGACTTCAGATCCCACTGCTACTTTTAAGTCATTAAATCAAACATAGGCATAGATTAAAATGTCAAAATTTTCTTAGACTAAAATCAGTGGAATTATTTTGAGTTTTGATTTAAATTTTTTAATAGATCTAGCAGTTACGTTGACAGTTAATTTCAAACATGGATACATTGAAGATGCTAAGTTTTTCATTATTTTTCAATTCAATTTTATAAGGCATTATTTACATGTGTAAAACTGCCGCCCGTATTGCTTCCTTGTGTTTATACTGTGTATATACAGAGAGAATGCACTACTTAAGAAATTAACGATTATCACCTCTGTTAATTAAAATAAATATATAACCAAAATGCAGTTTTTTTATTTTTATTTTATATAAGTTTGTTGCAACTAGTACTAAATGATTCTGTCATCCTTTGTTCCTTGTTATAATGGTAAATGGTGGTGAATAATGGATAAGAAGTTGGAAGAGAGAGGTTGCAAATGCTATAGATATGCAATGTTCTTTTTGTGTTCTTGTATATTTTCGAAGTCAAAAACTGTGTAATGTAATAAAGTAATTTTTTTTCGTGGTTTCGGGTATTCCCCTGTCATATGCGCGCGCGTACACAAAATCGTTTGTATCTGTGGTATCGTAGCTACCAAACGACTTGGTCGATTTTGATGGGTTTAAAAAATGTTAAAAATATGTATTTAAGAAAATAAAACATTTGTGTAATCCCACTTTTTCTCACGTTATAACATTTAGCTTTCCACAAAATTACATTTCCGAGAAAAATATAAAATAGTGCAAGGCGGCAACCTTTTATAATAAGTGACGTTTACAAAGTTTGGTTCTTGATTTAGAATAAACTTAATATATCTATATTGGACTGTAATGTAAACGGTTTTTTTTGGGCTTTTTATTTAAGGTATTTGGTATTTAATTTTCCTAGTTCTAAACAAGGCTTATTTTAATTGACTGGCAAAAGATTTACAAACCAGTTACGAATATACTTTAAGACGAGTTAGTTTTTGATGTAATTAGCTTAACGTGATTTTAATTATAAATTCGATTATTTTATTTCGTAAAACACAAAATTTGATTGATGGAAGATTAGAACCCAGGTTTCCAGATAGGACTGTAAGCAAACACAAGATTATCTTACAAATTACGTAAATAAATAGAAGATATCTTACAAATTATTATATAAATCCATTCAATCCAAACAGGGTTTGTTTTAAATTTATCAATATGTCAATTTTTGGTATACCTTCTTAATCTAATGTAAAGTGAAATTCAAAATGAAATGCAAATGTTCCCTTCCCTTTTCAACATTTTTTTCCTCGGTTTATAGATGTCGAAGTTCTGCACAGGGTCATTTCACTCCATACAACCTATATTTCTTAGTTTCAGGTGTCGTAATAGTTTTGTATATTTCCACTAGATGGCACTGTACGTCATTATTCAAATATTTTGCTGGTCATACCAACTGTTTCTAAAAAAATTTTGGTGACAATACTAAATCTTTCTACGCAGATATTTTTCAGTCAATTTGAACTTAATGTAAAACATAATATTTTTCATACATTTAGCAAAATAATATACACTTCCTACCAGCTTTTTTCCTACCAGCAAATCTATTTGTTGCGTATAACGAAACGTACTGAATAAAAATAAATGTCAAATGTTAATGGAAATGTGTCAATGCCATCCATTCGTTTTCCGTTGGTTTTTACGAATTAGATCAAATACATATTATTGTGAAAATTCGACTTTTGCTTCATCCTTGGCCCCTGACGACCCTGTTTATGACGTACGACTCATGTGATAAGCTTAATTATTTATATGCTGTAAAGGTGCCGGTCAGCCGCTCTTGAATCCACTTAGATCGGTACAGTACCGTTAGATGGCGTTGGCATTTTATTAACACTGACGTCTCTATCCTCTTATTTTAATGTACTCTGTGGTTCTGCGGTAACAAATATAAATACAACCGAATTGAGAGTTTCTCTTTTTTTTTGAAGTCGGTTAATAAATACATGCCTGTGACATATCTGTACAGATACATTCAGTAAAAATGAATTTACTCAGATAAAAGGACTTATGTGGTCCAGATTACAGAATAAGAAAATTTTATTATTTTTGTTCTAATGGCATGTAAAATTCCATTTTGGCCTTCAAATACCTAAACAGATAGCTATATAGATCTAGCTATATAGAGATAGCAGATATTTATATAGATCATAGATTTAGACTGTACGTCTATGATAGATATTATAATAGCAGCCAGTGGGCGCTGAGTATACTTTTATAAATCTGTTGTTTATTAATTTAATGTAATTATGTATAAAAAAGTCTTAATTCGATTTTGGTTTAGCGTCACTAAGAATAACTTACTGCACTTAAGAATTTTAATAAATTTTTTGTCTTAAATTTATATCCGCTGTCCTTACATACCATAGACATTATCCTTTTTGTGCTAGTTTTATGGAACCTGTAATTCTATACTATTTGTCAGACTTGTCGCTGTTATCATTGTCGAATTGTCAACTATGTCAATGTCAAATCAACCTATGTTATGAATATTTTAAAGTTAAAATCCGTATTTTTAAAACCAGATAATTGTATAATTAAAAAAAAAAAAAACTTGAATTATAGTACCATCAATACGATAAAAATATGTGAGAACAAAAGAATATATATGTAGGTCTTTTAAGTGAATACTTGTGGTTAGTTCAGCAAAGTTCTTATCATTTTGTTTAAAACCTTTTTAATATGTTGCGGCGTAAACTTCTACATACCTGTGATATTGTCAACGGAATGAGAAATGTACATCGATTGAGTTACGGTCGATTGCTAACCTATAAACGAAAACATACACTTGTTGGTCAGGAACGTCTATCTAATACGGAAAAAGAAATTCAAACATGGCAAGATAACAACTCCTTTACATATAGAACTCATACATGCGGTGAGCTCCGGTCAATACATAATAGACAAAGAGTAACACTTTGTGGTTGGGTTCAGTATCAACGCATGTCTAAATTTATGTTACTCCGAGACTCCTATGGCGTAATACAGTGTATAGTCAATAATAATCAAATTAACTTCAATGACATACCTTTAGAATCCGTGGTGAAAATAAATGGAACAGTATCCTTAAGACCAATAAATATGATTAATAGAAAAATGACTACTGGTGAAATAGAGGTCTTAATAGATAAGTTAGAGATACTAAATGTAGCTGACAAGGTACCGTTTAATTTAAGAGACCATCAAAAACCTAAGGAGCAACTGAGAATGCAACATCGATACCTAGATATAAGATTTCCTGATATGCAAAAGAACTTAAGGACAAGGTCTTCAATACTACATAACATGAGAAAATTTTTAATTGAAAAATATGGGTTTGTGGAAGTTGAGACACCAACACTATTCTGTCGAACCCCTGGAGGAGCTAGAGAATTTGTTGTTCCTACCCATTATCCAGGATTATTTTATTCTTTAGTTCAAAGTCCACAACAGTTCAAACAAATGTTGATGGCCGGCGGAGTTGATAGGTACTTCCAAGTGGCTAGATGTTATAGGGATGAAACAACAAGACCTGACAGACAGCCTGAGTTTACACAGCTGGATATAGAAATGTCATTCACAAATTTAGATTATGTGATGAGTATGATTGAACATTTACTTTACGAAACATTTACAAAGCAACTACCAAATCCACCTTTTAAAAGAATGACATATATGCAAGCTATAGAAAACTACGGTACTGATAAGCCTAACATAAGTTATGATTTAGCATTGAAAAATGTATCATCTTTGTTCAATAAAGATGATAAAACAAATGTAAATGCTTTTGCGTTACCATATCCTGCAGAGCTCGGTAAATTGCCTACAAAATACAAGGCAAAAATTAAAGAACTGAAACAGAAAAACAATGTGAGAGTTATTTTAAATGAAAATGTTTCTAAAGAGATATCTAGTGATATAAATTGTGATATTCAAAGTATTGTAGGAGAGAACAAATCTTTCATTCTAGCACTAGGTGACAAAGAAAATGTGTGCACTTGCCTCGGTGAAATAAGACAACAACTAGCACTATTATTGCAATTTAAAAACTTAATAGTAATTAGTAAGAATATAGAGCCATTATGGATTGTGGATTTCCCTTTATTTGTGGAGGGTGATAGTGGTTTGGAAACTTGTCATCATCCATTCACTGCCCCTCATCCAAGTGACATTCACATGTTAGAAACTGAGCCTTTGAAAGTTAGGGCACTTGCTTATGACATTGTTATAAACGGTAATGAAATTGGCGGAGGGTCTGTCAGAGTTCATAATGCTGATCTTCAAGAAAAACTTTTGAATATGCTTAAAATAGATGGTAGTAAATTAAAGCACTTTATAAATGCCTTAAGGTGTGGATGTCCTCCTCACGCGGGGATTGCATTAGGCATTGATCGCTTAATGACCATAGCTTGTGATGCAGATTCAATAAGGGATGTCATAGCATTTCCTAAGTCTCATGAAGGCAAAGATCCATTATCTGGTGCACCAAATGTTATAACGGAAGAAGATAAGAAGTATTATCATATAAATATTGTAAAGTAAATATATAAAAAATGAATGTATTTATAAATGTAAATGAAGATTAGAAATTATGTTTGAACTGCTTTATTATTTATTATCCAACTCACCTAGAAGGAAGGTAATGTTTCTGGCGAGCAGGTACTTGCATATATGTATGTTTGTTGCATTGTGACCTTCACCTCAGATGTTGATTGGTAGAGCGAGAGATGCGGTCGCTCTAGAAAATCGCCTGCCTCCAAAACGCAAGAGAAAATGAGTCATGTAAGCAAGAATTTCTTACAGCGCCGTTTGTTTTCCATCGTCAATCCGAAAGGCAATCGCTCTACCTTCATTGTAGGCTAGGGCTGGTTCTGGTCTACAGCTGCTAATAAAGGATTAAGTTTATGTACACGCAGTGACGAATCCAGGATTGAGATTTAGGAAACTTGATCCCACGGGGAGAGGGGTGGTTAGGACCTTATGGTAAAGAGTAAAAACCACACAACATTTTACATAGTTTAAATCAGAACAAAGTAATGTAAAGCTGGCTAAAAAACTAACGAGATTAATAACTATCAGGTTTTTACACTTTAAAATTGTTCACAGAAAGTTTTGAAACTTGTCTGAATGTTGTAATTAAGTAATGGTGGTCACTTGTAAACTATTTGTATGGTTACCGTTTTCTACCATAATCAATCAGGTAAAGTTAAAGGGCAATTGGTCGTCTTCTCTGGCGTCTAATCCAGTCCATGGACTGGACAGTCGATTATGTTTAAAGCGTTTGGGTGTTGGCAATTTTTTTTTAATAATTAAATTATTTAATTCTGTAAATATTTATAACTTGCCCCTTATAAATTTTTTAAAATTATAAATATTGTGAAAGTGGTTTAATATTCCTAACCGGTATACTTAATATTTACCGCTAACAACATGTGATACACGAACACATTATTAAATTGTATGTCAAATTAAAAACAAACAAATACTTACCTATTATACAAAATCAACCATTAGGGGAAGAGCTGGTAATGGTAGTCACCTACATATCTACAAAGTAGACAACCTATAGTAGAGTGGATGCTCTGTCCGCCACGTCCGTACTCCCTGCTATTGGAACAAACAACTCTCGCCAGCAACAATTACGTGCTTCGCATTAACAGCCGTGTTTTGTTTTGGCGCTCCACTGATGTAAATTTTCGTCCAAATAAAATAAACGGTATGTGTTGAATTTCACAACGTGTCTAAATAAGACTTATATGTATTTTGTTAGACACTAAGAATTGTGATGCGTTGCCTACCTTTAATAGACAGAGAAGGGAATAGACAGAAAAATTAACATTACCTTCTCCGTCAAATCCTCCTTACCTTCCCATCCTTTCCTTATTAGAAAAGAGTGGGAAAGGTAAAAAGACTTAGGCCTCCGGCACCTCACTCCTCAGACGAAACGCAGAATACTTTCTACTTGACGCCTGTCTTCTGTGAGGTCGAGGTATTTCACCGGTCGAGCGGGCCGTTCGTACAGCCGATGTTATTGTTACGGACTCTACCAATGTCAAAAAAGTACTTTAACGTATAATGATAATTTTAACAAGATAATACTTAATTGGTGGAATTAAAATATCACTAAAATGTATAAAAGTTTTGTCGAATGACGATTGCAATACAGGTTTAAATGTAAAAATGTCGAAGTGGCTGGTACTGGCGTTAATTTCGTGTTTATTGCATACCGGTAAGAAAAGTATTTAAAATTATTGATAACAATTCAAAGAATATGAGGTAAAGTAATAGCTTTGTCTATTATGTGTTAGTAGAAAACGTAAAACAAAATGAATTTGGTACGTAGATATCTGATAATTAAAACTCACCAGTGCTAGGTTTTAATTCGTTTTTTTTTTAAATAACGATGGAATTATTACAAAATTAATTAATTACATATAGTCAAAGACTTGTAGATTTGGGCACCAATTCGATCCCGCTCCGCATTTAAGAAATAGTAAAAACTAACAAAACAAGAGACAATTTTTACTCTTTTTTTTTTCCATTTTAAATACAAAGTAAAAAAAAAACAAAGAGAGTTAAGCAATTTTATTATGTGTTCTGAACACAAAAAATTGCCAAAAACGGCCACAAGACTTTTGTCCAATATATACAAAATTAACCACTTCACAATTAACTTAATGCTTTGTCATTTACAACGGTCAAAGTGATTAATCGGTCAATATACATAATACGCGGGCATTATGATAACGTGCAGGTGGAGTAACTACCCCCCCCCCCCCTTCTATGCCTTATCCTCTACATTAAGACGATATCCTAGGACGAGTCTAACTAAATTACGTTCCTTATGTAATTTATTCAAAAAGGGTCGAAAAAGGTGTTAGATCCAAATCTAACACCTTTTCCGACCCTTTTTGAGATTCCAAAATCTAGATTGCAAATTGTCTAATTATATGCGAAAAAGGAAATTCATACATATAAAAGCCCATAACAATGTAAGCAACATTTATTTTTCAGATTCTGTTGGCGTGCTAACAATAAGTGGATCTGCAGCTATGACCATAGGCAGAGAATCTAGTCAGCAATCAGATATAGCAGGTCAGATTTCAAACTTAAGAAGTAGGCTTGCAAGTATTCTAAGTGGTATTCGAACTACTACTGAACCTATATTGATCTTTGGAACCTTTGAAAATTCTCAGAAGAACAATCCTACATCTAACAACCTACAAGATATTTTTGAGATAAACAAAGTGCATACAACTGAAAAACCAGAGGATACTCAGACAACCACAGCACCTACAACTACAACGCCTGAAACATCCAAAACTTCTAGTTCTACGAATAAACTTGCAGAAACTTCAGAGACGACCGAAGCACCAAAAAGTAACGCTACAGAAGCTTCTGAGGAAACCGATACACCTACAACTGAAGTTACAGACGTTTCAGAAAAAACCGAGGAGTCTTCAACTGAAGCAACAGAAGCTTCTAAGGCAACAGATGCACCTACAACTGATACTGTAGACATTTCAGAGAACACAGAGGAATCTTTAACTGAAACTACAGAAGCTTCTGAGTCAACCGAAGCATCTACAGCTGAAGCTACAGAAGCTTCTAAGGCAACAGATACATCTACAACTGAGACTGTAGAAATTTCAGAGAACACTGAGGAATCTTCAACTGAAACTACAGAAGCTTCTGAGGCAACCGAAGCATCTACAGCTGAAGCTACAGAAGCTTCTGAGGCAACAGATGCATCTACAACTGAGACTGTAGAAATTTCAGAGAACACTGAGGAATCTTCAACAGAAACTACAGAAGCTTCTGAGGCAACCGAGGCATCTACAGCTGAAGCTACAGAAGCTTCTAAGGCAACAGATGTATCTACAACTGAGGCTGTAGAAATTTCAGAGAACACTGAGGAATCTTCAACTGAAACTACAGAAGCTTCTGAGGCAACCGAAGCATCTACAACTGAAGCTACAGAAGCTTCTGAGGCAACAGATGCATCTACAACTGAGACTGTAGAAATTTCAGAGAACACCGAGG
>DWLR01003829.1:0-12941 GCA_018246295.1 Papilio alexanor hazarajatica
ATATATATATATATATATATTAGTATAGTATACATTATCACAAAATCAATTTTTAATAAAGGATCGTAGAAAACCAATAGTGTCAATTGTATCATCTGCCAGTGGACTTCTAATAGAGCTACGAATAATATATCCTGAGGTCAAAAAGGCCCTTCGAAAGTCGTAGCGAAGGCTAATAGGCGTCAAACGACTAACCACCACACATGCACACCAAGTGTTACGTATTGAAAGTATCTTCTCATTTAACTGCGCTATTATTTTGCCAAAAATTACTATCATCGGATCCGGATACACGATCCGGTATATTAGTACCAGATCAGGTATCCGGAAACGTTTTTCCGGATTGCAATCCCTTATGGTAAGCTGGCATTAAGGTACTTAATACATTCAACAGTAAAGCCGCCTTTCTACTTCCTATAATATCCTTACCGTTTTCTCTCTGTTTCCTTTTCCAGTCTAAAAAAAACTACATAAAGTCTGGCAACGCATCTATGATACTTCCGATTGTTGCTGAAAGTGATAGCATAACATACGGTGGCAGATCCAATGTTTGGACTCGGGGCATTTGGTCCCATTTCTGGGGTATTTGACCCTCCTATATTTTAGGAATGTAAAATCTGAAAGAACAGGAAATTTCATATAATTTGAATAAGAACAAGGTAGTTTAATGCTAGCTAAAAAAATCTTACTAAAGTAATAATTATCACTTAAAAATTTGTAATGATTCTGATGATTTGGGGAGGCGTCAATTTGGGTTCAACGGGATGACTTCTAAAACGCTTGAAGATTTGCCAATGTAGATTTATACTTCCGATTTCTGAAAGACTTGTCGAACTACTATTCAACAAACACTACTATGAATTTGATCGCCATATCAAATCAGTATCAGATTAATCAGATTAATTGCAAACAGTCATTCTAGCAGTCCAAATTATGGTAAACGACGATTATCTAGATATTAATCGTAATTTAAATTACGAGCAATTGACTTTTCAGAAACCGGGCGATAGTCTTTAAAACCGAAACTTTAGATATACGGCTTTAGTACATCGTCGAATGTGACGCGGTAGTATTGGAAAGTTGAAAGGGGGCCGCGAGACGTCTCGCCCCATCAGCCAGCAGTGGGTGAGAGCAGAGCAACCTTGATACCGCCGAAGAAAGCGCCGATCATATGCAACCGGCGCACACGCAGATCTAAGGCCACGATCACACTTCTGTGCTGCATCGATTCAACCATAAAGCACTCTATTAGGATCTCTACAATAGTAATAATTATAAATGAATCAGACATTTTCGTACTGTGTATCAGTATTTAAATTTACAAATTTAAAAGACAAAACAATAGTGACATCTAACGGCTTTTTAATAGAAATACTTTTGACACCAAAATAGAAAAGATGAATGGAATGCGTGAAAGATAACATGAATTAAAAAGGATATAAGAAGGATAATAATACAATAAATGACATAAAGAAAAAAAACATGTTGTGCCGAGACCACTTAATGTGAGTACATGGCAGAAGAATAATGTTATTAAATTCAAACAAATAAAAAAATCAAAAACAAAAAACTTAATAATATTTCGTAATCTAGCAAACCGAAACGTATGATACGTTTAAAAAGCGATTACATTATAAAGTTCGAATATATATTTTTAGTGTTATTTCAAAAGAAATATTTAGTATAATTTTAATCACACTTTAAAACATATATGTTAAATAAAAGTAAACACAAGTACAGCTTTCGTTTCAACAATCGGCGCGCATTCGTCCTAAATCTCAAACTATTCAAACAGACGCGATCACAATCCGCATACAAATTATTGCGGATCTTGCATTCTTAAGCCGAGCCTGGGCAATGTCATGTGCCGATTTCCGGATTCCAGATACACATTTTGAAAGAGAAATCAAGAAGTCCAACCTCATTGCATGCCTAGAAACAGCAATGAAGAACTTACTTAATCATAATTCGACACTAATAAAATTGGTTCAAGTAATTTACAAGGAACAAGCTTTTTGTTTGAAAGCTTATTTATATCTATTATATATTACAAATATATTTCATTGCTGTAAAGCTGTGGTCTTCAATAAAGCAACACATCGATTCTGTCTATCCAAGCATCTCCGCTTTTCTAAGCAAAACCCGAGCAACAAGAAATTTACTATTTTATATTCAGCATCATTTTGGTTTCAACCTCGCTATATAGGGTAAGATATTTTAGAGGTCTTATTACCCACAATTTAGTCATAGGACTAACCACAATAAGCATTTTAGGGTGGACGGGACACAAGATTATTTAAGCCACTCCAACTCTGAAGAATTCCAGCGACCCGTTAATTTTAGTGACTGATGACTATGGGACGAGATACAGCGACAGACAGACGCGAGACTAGGTACTACGTTTTGTATGTGGACGCTTCCGACATAAGAACGCTCTGCATAAAGAGTTTTTGTATCTGATCATACCCTATGAGAACCTAGAATTTATCCCTTATCTGCGTGTGGGTAAATATATTGCCACGGGGATAAAGATGGAGTTATTTCGATGTTACGTTTATAGTAGAAAAGTACGCTTGCATTTAAGTCTATTATGGCATTTTTACACTACATTGGGTACTGTTTTTACGCGATTAGCATTCGTCTAGTTAACGACGTCGCTTATCTCGATCGCCCTCATTTTTTTTAACTGCAACAATCACGTGCGTCGTACACTGGTAAAATGAATCAATTAGTGCCACTGCTTTTTATTTGTTTTCTATAAAGGAAATGCTACGTGACGACTACGTGGCTCACGCTACACATTGAAATTAATTTTCATTCTTATTTTCTTTTATTCTATTTCAGAGTTTTAGTTTTGAGTACTTTATAGCACTCATGATCACGGAGAGGGCTGAGGTGTCTGACGTCCCGATGTCAAATATACGCGAAATTAAATAAACTAATTAAAATTAGATTAATTTCAAAATGCCTGATATAAATAAGATTGGTACAATAAGCTTCCTTATCACAAAAGGGGTCTAGACAGAGTCTACCCCTTTTGTGATAAGGAAAAGGAAGAGATTTTTTTTTTTCATAAAATTTATAATATTATATACTCCTCGTACAATTTTTAAACACAAACAATTGATTGATTAAAATATATATACAAGTTTATCGTGGTGACCTTTTTGATTTATAACATTAGTACTTTATTTGTATTCAATTCTCGTGTCTTGGCCAATTAGCACTAAAGCCATAATTAATTAGACATAATGTATCATTGAATGTTTTAACCGATGATACGTCCGTCGGCTTTGGAATAACTTAACGCAAAGTAATCATGGCCACTTTAACCCTCATGACATTGAGTGAGGTCAGGGCATTTTATTAATATGGAGCCGATTGAGGAAAACAATTTGTTTTGCTTATAAGTTTATCAAAAATGATTTCGATTTGAGCGAAGTATACGAATTAATGAGACACAATATTGCCTTCATGAATATTTTAACAGTGATAAAATGAAAAAGGCAGTGCGTGAAAATTGTCGAAAAGCAGTGAAAACTTAAAACTAGGAAATAACAGGGTAAACTTACAACATTTATCACTCTCATTAATTTCAGTAAGTCATATTAATGTGGGAATACTGAAATTATTCCGTACCGAAAAAGTGTTGCAAATGGCAGGATGTAAACGGAAATTGTTGAGAACTGTGAAACAAAGGAAAATTGCATATTTCGGACACCTTCAAAGTGGCGCACAGTAGCGGTTCCCTAGAAGACTTTTATAGAAGGGAAAATTAAAGGAAAGCAAGCTCATGGCATATAGATGAGGACATGGTTCGATGATCTGAAGGACTGGAAAAGTCTCTGCTACCGAAACATATTTCACCAGATGACCGCCCAACTTCTTTAGAAGATGGCACCCTATGATGATTCAATAGAAAGAAGCAACAACTTTTTGACACATGTTATCGAAATCGAAATACGCGGAATCAAATTACAAAAAAAATCTTTTTACAGATTTATAATAATTTATAGTTTGTGATATTACTGAACTTTAGCTCCAAAGTGGAATTAATACAAGCAACCATTAAACTGACTAGAGTATTTTATTATATCATTAATATAACAACATCCTCTTTAAGTTATTTAAAGCAGTTCAGATAAGAGAGATAACGGTCTCTCGTACATTCCCTCTAACGGAAGCGTCAACCTTGTGCGGTAATGTTGCAAACCATCTCAATGATACGTAGCTCTTGAGACGAACCGTGTTTAATGGAAGGTTTGATTTCTCATTAGCTGTAATGATATAACAGACTGCTATTACGGTATGATAATAATATTACGGTTCATTTCTAACTAAATTACTTCGTACTCTTTTCCATTGAAAATAAAACAAACTCCATTGGCCAGCTGACTGTGGTGGTCTAAGATTTTGTCGCTTGCATCTTTTAGAAAACAACATGTTAAAGCTAAAATGTCAGTGTAAAATGTCGTTTTCAGACAACAATAACAAATATAATATTAAAGTAAATGGTACTCCTTTGTAAATTAGCAGCAGACATAGGGGCATTATAGATTTCAGGCCATTTAATTAATTCAATTCTAGATTAAAATCAAATCCAATTAAAACTTTAGTATAGACTGATTCAGAATTAATTGTTGTCAAGTATCATTATATTAAAAGCAAAAGTCAATCGAATGGTTTTCACTGAATCATGTTCAAGTGTACAGCGCGGCAATAATCGAAATCTATTTGGGTTAATTGATTTTCTAAATGTTAATGAAATCTGCAGTTATTTGGAATTAGTACGTTCTTGAAGCAGCACTTCATCACGTCATTATGAAATTATCCTCACTTCGGATTTTTGGCTCACGGTTCACTTAACCGTTACTCCGGCGATGAAAAAATATCAGTTAATTTCTTGACGTTTCTGTGTTGAACTAGAATCATGACTCACTTTATTTGTATAATGTAACTCAATCATCACGGGGAATTTCTTAGTGGTATAAGCAAATCTTCCAATGTTTTTCAATACTGGTCACACCATAAACAATACCAGTTGTATATGTGAGTAGCAGAGAAGGCAATTCAATATTCACGGAGTAAGTAAAAACATAAATGTGGGATAATTGACTGAACTTAAAGACGATTTATTCATCGTATCAAATAATTTTGTTACACAATTTGACATTAGTTTTTCTATTTATTCTCCCCTCCCTTCATTAAAGGTATCTCCAAATTATTAGCTTGTTGCACATGCCTATGGTATGGTTAGCGGTCAAATGATATCAGATGGTCGCTAGCTGTTTGCCTTACCTTCTACTAAAAAGAAAAAAAATATTGATGGTATCAAATGTTCGGATTTAAATTTTCGTTTGTTTCTAATTATGTTAATATCCAGTAACGGCTATATTACACTTACAAGTAATATACCACAGCTTAATTAGACATTAACAACACAAATTAAACCATTTATTACTCGATCGGTTACAAATGACGGTTGACGTATTTAAACACGACCGCAATTAAGATGATATTAATTTGTGACCGCAGCTATTAGCTCCTGTGTATCGGAGACTTTATATCATTCAGCTAATTATTTATGTCATATGAGTGCTTTTATAAGTAAAGGAGCATGTACCTACTCCTTTGGTTCTATCGGACAGAACCTAGTGAGGGTAGTCATAAATTCAAATAAATCCTAAATATATCAATACTCACATTTGAAATCAGCTTTACAATAAAAATGATTACACATCTACTCTATCTATCTCTCTATCTCTATCTATCTACTCTATCATACTAGGCATCAAGACTAAATTACAAAACGTTAGTCTTAACTAATATCCCTACTAATTAGTAATAGATTCGAAGTTATAAGAGATTGCGGATAGAGTTCGAACAATGTTTTGTAGTAGACGGTCATGTTAGACTGATTCTCTGCCCATTAAGTAACGGGAGAAATAACATACTTGCTTAAAACCTTACAAACGCACGTTACCAAATTCGTACACACGATTATTGGCAACCATTGCTACCTACTTTTAGACTAAGATAAAACAAACGTAAGCAATACATTTTCTTGTGGCCCAACCAATTATAATTAGTGTACTTCATAGTTGTGTGGTGTTGTAACGCAGGTTGTATTCATAGGCACACGCCGACTGCGCAAGACTCGATCCCCGGACCGGAACGACGACTATTGTACTGCCCTATCGCCGCATCTGCTTAGTAAACATCGATGCTTCGCCCCATCGAAACCGGTTCACTACCTCTATGTGCCTGTTCATCGGTTATTGTACCACTACCAGAAACAATACCATGCCCTTAGCATGTACTCATATTTTTTTATGCAAAAGATATAACTATATGTCTATATGTATAGTTAATTTGTCGATTCTTTATCTTTACATCGAGAAACCGGTTAGGTTATATATGGGATTTGCTGAGAAGCAAATTGAGTTTTCTTGAAACAACCTATGTAAGTAATAGTTTTAGAAATGTATGTTGTGTTTTTACGCTTATTTGCATCTTATTGTTAAGTTTTTTTTTATTAATAATAACTGTATCCATTTTTATCATAACAAGTGTTATGTTACCTACTGTCATGCTGTTTATGTCTATATAAATAAATAAACAACAACGAAAATCTGATAATGCATCGTCTGTGCCAAATAATTGGTTTATTTTGACAGCTGTCAATATTATTTACAGGATGCAAAAATGAATGTCAACTAAGCAAGAAGTCGAATTTCGTGTAACGTAATTGCAAAGGAAAGCGATTCAAAGTTTTATTTGATTTTTGTATAGTCGAATTTTTTTTACTGCTAATCTCTAAGCTGTTTAATCGAGCTTGATATATTATAACAGGCGAAGTTTTGTAATTTACTTATAATACAAACAATGGTAACAAATTAATCACAACAACAAATATTCGTTAAACTAATGAATGATTTATAAAAGTCCACTATACCATTCAGTCTATTGTTAGGCGACTATATTGCAGGCGTGCGACCGAATTGTTTGCGGATAGACAAATGGTGATAGACAACTCCGGGCCAGTGGCCTTGTGTTCTGGTGGGAATGGAATCAAAATGTATATTAATATTCCCGTTATGTCCCGACGGCACACATATTAAACTCACTACAATCACCGTGTCAAGGTTTTCGACAGCGAAGCGTAAGAAAAAACAAATGCCCACTGCAATTATAAAACCACAGATTCATTAAGACTTTAAATTGAGAACGGTAATCTTAATTACTGCTACAGTATGAGCGTAGTGTTGATAAGATTGAATTTGTAACGACTACTTCATTACACGTTTACAACATAAAACTGATATTTTCATAGTAGAAAGAGGCAAACAGTTGGATTACAGATTTGTTGCCTTTGTAGGAAATAGGTGGGAAGTAAATAAGAAAAGGGAGGAAACGGGATTAGACCTATGGTCCCACATTCTTTAAAGAAAACACATAAGTACAATTGTTTCTACTTCATGCGTACTTCACCCGTATTCTATTGTACTAGCGTAGTAGCCGGTCCATTGGTGAATGTCTATTTTTTTAATTTCAATTAATTAGATAACATTAAGTGATGAAACAATTTTGATTTACGGCACCTTTCCACCATAAACTTCTACTGCTAGAAAAATCTTAGTTGAATGTTAAGTTGTAAAAACCTTTATTTTAAAGTGAATCAGACCGTCGAATATCTTCACATTAAACAGTAATGAAAAAAGGTTAATCGCATTTTAACTTCGGTTACAAAGCGATTGTTGTCTTTTCCTGCCCCAATAGGGTAAAAAAGTGAAAGCTAGTATTTATAACAGCAATGGATATACTGCTTTTCATAACCGTCAATAAATTCATCAAACACTACAAAAACAGTAACAATAATCATTCTTTCTCAGATTTCTCCGCTGTCAATAATAATTTCTTAAACGATCACTGCAAAGCACCTTATTGGTGCGTCATACGTTCTCACATCTCCGAACATGTGCACTCAACTTTCTCTGATTATATTAAACAAGAATAAAAAAATTGTCAATATATTAATAAGACCATAATATTGTATTAAATTGAAAAGACAAATAATTGAACTTTTGTTTTTTGTGCGATCAACCAGAAAAAGGTTAGTTACAATGGCATAACGCAATGAGTGGTGACGGAAAATGGTAGCATACGGAAGTTGCTATTTCCGTTCCAGAATTCGATTAGTAGTAGAACATTTTGAACTCAAATTTTAATTAAATTAATAATCTTGTAATGTTTATTAACCCATCGTTATTGTTTCGTTGTGATAAGCTTCTACGTAATAATCTCAAAACAGCAACTCATAATCACTCAAATAAGATTCGATAACAGTTAAGATTACACCAAATACCGCCTTTCTTTAGTATCTCACTAAACTGATCGGTATAGCTCGCTTAGGGCATCCTTAACCAACACCGCTACTAACTTTCGCAACGTAAATTTCTCTTGACAATCTTCTTTCATTAATCACTATTACAATGTTATTTATTTCATGAATTGTGAACGAAAAACATATACATACGCACTTGATATGGACATGTCAACAATACTTGACGTAGCTGAACAAAAAAGATACCGTACGACCTAAAAACATTATCATTGTAAAAGTACGCGCGACTTCGGCCGTTGATAGCGTTATAACCGGTTTTACATATATTCGACTTAATGAATAAATAAACTAACAGTTTATTGCACTGCCGTGTTGATATCTGAAAAGTAATTTACGTTTTTTTTTTAAGAAGTTGCGCTTATACTTTTTTAATCTTTTAATATACTTTTTTTTACCCTTTAAGTAATACATCTTGTATTACTTAATGTTTTATTCTGAATTTAAGTTGGTATTAAATTCATCTTAGTCTTATTTTTATAAAAATTTTTTTGGCTCTATGCACTATCATAAATTAAATATACTTTTTTTTTGTTAAGTGACAGTAACTTTGAGGGAATGGATTGTAAGTATTGTTGAATTTATTTTAAGTATATAAATAATAAATAATAAAATTTTCATAATTTACTTATTTATGAAATATTTTAAAATCAATTCGTTTTATCAATCTCGCTACAAAACGAGAGGTCTCATCGTCCTAAAAATCTTACGGAACTTGGTGTATTTTATTAAATCTATGCTACAAAATAAATTGTTTTCTTTTATTCCGAATAAATCAGTTTACTTTTATGTAATTTGTACGGTAACACTTTGGTTTATTGAGTGATTCATTATTCCTTAACTCATATATGCCCAGGAGCACTTTAAGGACCCAAGGGTATGTATATTCTGCACTAAACCGCCGCAATTTTAAACTGTCAACGACTGTTTAAGTTTAATGCACATATATGAGTAGTTAGAAGACTTATTAAAGTTATAAACACGGTGCATATACCATACTAAAAAGTAATAGTTGAAGAGTTAGCGTACAAATCGGGATACGTTTTTCTTTTCGTCGAAAATTTATTATACACCTTTGGGGACAAAAATGTAAATATTTATTTCTTCGCTTGAAATGTAATACGTATTGGTAGTCAATTAGTAAAAATTAATATATTTCTGTTTTAAACAACTAATAAGATCTCCCCATATACATTTGTTTTTGCTGATATTTAATAAAAAATGAATGTAGAAGTGTATGTAGAAGTTTGTGTTTGTGTTTGTATACATCTCTCTGGGTTATACATATATGGGCTAAAGAAATTAAATACTTAACTAGCTAGAATTGAACATGTTACATTATAAGTAAAATGGAAATAACGATACTAAGAATAAAGCACGTAGGGGTAATATTCAAATGCCAATAATGCGTTCGTCGTACCAAAAACTGGTCGTGCTTAATCTGGCATGACACATATTGTATGTCACCATTTCATGTTAAGCAAATGACAAATAAGTATAACATGAGGCGGTTAAAACAATAAATATAGGTTTCAAAACTAACACAACTTGTAACAAAACTTTTGTAAGGTCATAAATCTAAATACATGATCAAATAGATACTAATGTCTAAACCTACTTGCTCTCATCCGTTGTCCGTGAGCGCGAGCGACGGAACGCGACGCAGCGCGACGCTATGCGACATAATAGACTACGTAGACCATAGGCAACGTAGACTATAAATACACACAACAACTATTTGATATTTTTGCGTCGCATTAACCTGTTTGTTGCTCACCTAGGCCTAGAAAAACGGGTTAAGGTGACAGGTGAAATGTTCACATCACATGTGTTATTAATATACTTAACCATTTTTAAGTAACTGTGAATCTCATGCCATATTAGATGCTAAATGAAACGCTCGTCTTTGTAAAAGATTTAATTAATATATTGCTTATATCCAAAATTTCAGATTTATCATTTGACAAAATTATATTTGAAGAGAATATTAATACTGAGGAAGGTATTCGAAAAACGCAATGCCACAGGTAAAAACTGTATACTCGTATTATAGCTTCCGACCCATTAGCAAGCGCAATTATCTTTCGCTACGACAATAACATAAAAACGTTTGGGTGCGCTACCCACTAACGTGTTTTGCGTGTGGATTCAACATACTGACCTCCGTTAAACGCTAAGCGATCGTAAACAATAGCAATATTATGCAATGCTTCATTGATTGTAGGACGGTGCGCCTTCGCGCCTATTGATTGTAGGACACGTTGCATTGGGGCCTTCGAACAGGCGAAACAACGACATTGGTACATTGGTAGCTAACCAAGGTTTATATTTATTGGTAACGTAACGTTTGTATATGTATATACGCTTGAAAGATTAGCGCAACAACGTAAGAAACGAACACATTGGACACACATGAACCACTTCCTACGATGCTTTTAAAAATACTTGGAACGCACTTTCGAGCAAATATTTGCTTGTCCACCACAAGCACAAAAAATTCGCTCTTCCATAACATTATAATTCCTAAGTATCTTAACAATTTATAACTATTATAAGTATTACATGAATTTTGATAAACAGAAAAGTAAAGTAAAAAGAATATAAAATAAAAAGCCAGTGTCGCGAGATAACGTTGATTTGTTCCTATGTGTGTGTAAAATGACTACTAGACATTTTAGCGATCGTCTTGTCGCGTTTGCCTCAAGCTCGTAAGGATGTTTTATACCGGACTTATGAGATGTATCTTACTAAAATCGCGTGTTTCGTGACCCAAACTGATTAATAAGAAGAACGACAATGGAGTTATTAGTGATGTATGTGACGAACGGCATCGGTGTCGTGCGAACAGCTGCAGGAACTACTGACGATTATTATGTAGAAAAGTGAGTCAAGATCGATCTGTCACTTCAAACATAACCCGCGTACTCCAGTAAAAAGAGGTTAAATAAGGTGAAATTAAGGATTTTTATATTGGAAATTATTCGGTATGTGTCACACAACATAACAAGAGTTTCAATAAGGCGCCACAAGCCCCTAAACAGTAAATAATACTATGCTCACCCCCGATCATATTTTGATATAGTAAGCCAGTTGAAAAAATTATAGCAACTAAATTTATCTTTGTTGTGAAATTTGTACGTGAAAAATCCACTGCCCTCTATATGTTTGATTAAAGTAATTAAGATAAAAAATATTAAATAGATTTGAAAACAATATCATATCACATAAGGTAGTTGTTAATCTAAAACATACAATTTTTTTTGTCGCATACATAATATGGTTGCAATTCGAAGTGAACATTTCTTCGATTATTACTTAGACGTAAGTTAGACATTGTGTTGATACGTAAGCTCAAAACATCCTACGTCGATAACTTAAAATCATTCAAAATAAGGTCTAAGTATTTGCGTGTAAGTATTAAAGGGAACCCAAAATTGTGTACAAATTTTAATAAAAACTTCACCAACGTCACCATATAATACCTAATTAAAGTGTCTAAAAATGTAGATTATATTTTTGGTGGCAACACCCTTTGCCAAATCAAAATTTTACAAGAGAGTAAAAATCTTGTAAATAAAAGAAGCTATTCAAGACAAAAATTGGCAATGTTAGACGATGATGACAAAAATCATCATCATCTCCCTGCACTTTTCCCACTTGCGTAGGGTCGGTACAGTATGTACTACTCTTCCATATATCCTGGACTCTACTGTAGTACATACTGCAACTGGTTTTGGCTACAGTTTTACGGCCGGCCGCCTGCTTGACGCCAACCCTTCCTGGGAATATGTATACTTATATAAGGTATTTAATATGACATTATAAAATAGCACAAAATACACAAAATATTAATTGAATTGATTGGATTGATTCTGCCAGAAGTTGTGGGGTTCTGCTGCAGCCTGCGCTCGAAGTTCAAGTGCTAATGTTACATATTGATTTGTTTCAAGCACAGAAGATGTAAGCAGCTCAACATTAGACTCGGGTTCAATGGGTATTCCAACCTGTGCGTAGTTGCAGATCTGCTACTGATCAAATGCACCACCAATTTTGTTTTTCGCACATAACTTATGTAATATATCATTATCAAATAATAAAGGTTTATAAAATGTAAACAAATTAATTTAAAAACATTTAAGACATCAATATGTCTAACGTCGATTGACATCAATATATCAAACGTCAAATGATGACCAAAATATGATGAATAATTTTTTGTGGCAATGTTTTGGTGTTGTTTTTGTTTTGTTATGTTAATATTAATTTCTAAGTAAGGGTTTCTTTCACAAAAATATGTCCTTTATAGGTACAAATACGTATTTAACATATTAATTACTTTTATTAGAAGAAGCTTTTGAGATATTTTTGATTATATAAAAAAAAACTTTAAGACCTCTACCGCGCAAACCAATCAGTTTAGGATACAGGTAAGATGGGTTAAATCGTTATATTCGGCCAAGGAGTCTGTGGTTTTCCATTAGAAGTTACAACCGGACACCTGCCTGTATATTGGTGTGCAACATTATATTTGCTAATACCT
>DWLR01003830.1:0-12940 GCA_018246295.1 Papilio alexanor hazarajatica
GCCATTGGCCTGTTGTGTTAAAATAGTATTTAAATTATTTTTTTCGGATGTGCGATTTTTTTGACGCCGAGTGTATAAAACAACCACGTACTCAATCATATAGTTAATAAACATGTGATGTATATCATACGTAAGTTTTTATAAAAATATAGATTGTAAATATCGAAAATCGCAGCTAAATCATTTCAATAATTTAAGTGGCTATGTGCCTTTCGAATATGGTGCAATTTTTTTATGAAGTATAATTACAGTTTTAAGTTTATCAGCCAGCAAACTACAAAACATTATATACCGATTATGTTTAGCGGTTTTGTTTATGAATTCACTTTTTTTACGAAAGTACAAAATAAATTCACTGTTACATTTGGAATCACGTTAGAGAGCTGTGTTGTCGATTTTTTTTTCATTTCTTCTAAAATTGCAAGTTTAAGTAAGTTTAAAATGATTGGAATTAACTTCTTTGTAAATAAAATGGACATTCTTATGAAAACTAAATGTTAATTGCTATCGAAAGATAAGTAAAATCCATTGAGGTTTAGTGATCAAGGCTAAAATACTTACAAGAACTGGTTAGCTTATCATTTAATACAATTTTAATCTTACTCGATAATGTATGGGATTAAACATTAGTAATCTTAGTGTTATTTTCAAATAATGAAAAAACTCGAAACTATTATCTATATGGTTTTTCGAAGAAATGTTTTTCGTGAAATCTTTGCAGATAAAAAAATGTTGCATTCGGTCTACTTGAAATTCGATCGACAATGATTCATACAAATGCATACAAATGTTCTAACGCATTTAAAAATTTGTGTTAAGGCCTCAGGGAAACTATAGACCTGTAAACATTATGCAATAGGTTATATGCTGGATGTTTTTTTGTAATATTAAATGTATTTAATTCCAGCTTCAGCGTTCGAGTTGAGGGATGGAGATATGGTATTCCATTTATTTACAAGGTAAGATACATATTATTATATCTCCCAAACGAACCTGCATAAGTTGTAAAGGTAATTTGTTAAGAATTACATTTTCAGGGCTAATCCACAACTAAGCCAGCCCTTGCTTCCCTCTGTGGCGTCTATCATGACGTCATCCTTTTCCGTCGCTCGGCGTACAATCGTTTCCATCCACAGCGACGGAGAGGGCGTGTCGGGCAACTTCAACGCATTTGTCGTTCAAGGTAATTAGTGTTAAAGCTTGTAATGGAAATAAAAACAGCAAGAGCATTGAACCGTTCAGTGACTAAGCATCCGACTTATAAATCAAACAGTTGGCGTTTGATTCCCTTCAGGCTTGAAATATTAAGTCTCGGTGCTAAGGCTCGAGAAACTCGCGGCTCGATAAAGTTAATGAGACTTACAGTTTAAGTCTTAAGGTAAGTACCTTAAAAGGTACTTACCGTAAGACTTAAACTTAAATTAATAATTAAACTTAAAATTGGGTATAGAGTATTTTAAAACTTTATCCAATGAACTTTTTGGTTATCTCTTTTATATAATAATAAAAAATATTGTGATTGACTTCTCGACTTATTTTGAAATTTTCGTGTTTGATACTTGTGTGACAATATTTTAGGAAAATTTTTGGAAAGATCACAATTTTATCACTTGGATAACTTGCACGTACTAAAGACTCAGAGAAAGGTAGAAATACAGAGACAGATGATTTATGACATTTGATTTTACTTTTTATTTAATTTTCCAGCTCATCTCTCGGCCGAAGATGTTAATGTGGTAGCTGTAGACTGGAGCCCAGGCTCAGTGATGTACACCCAGGGCCTGGGTAACGCGCCTCAAGCCGGTCGTATCATTGCCCAGTTCATTAACATTCTCATCAACGCCTTTGGGTATAACGCTGGCCAAATACGGATAGTCGGCGTTGGTCTCGGCGGTCACGTGGCTGGTATTGCAGCGAGACACGTCAATGGGCAAATTCCTCATATTGTTGGTAAGAATTTGACATGATTCTGAAATGTATATATTAAGAATTCGACTTGTTCTGGGCTTTGTTAGCGACTTTACAGACCATACCTGTTGTGATCTCACATAATACTGGCGTGAAATAAAGGTAGGTATACTTCCACTTTCGATCTGACCATTTTCCATCCAAAAGAGTGTGTCTATGGAAATTTGCGGTATAAGTTGACGCCACATAAATTTCCTGTTAATTACTTAATGTGCCCTGTTTATAACTTAATATCCTTTTCATAACCTAATACGTAAGCGAACGCAACAATAAAATATTAATACAAATGTAACCTATATACGAGTATTAATTTATATTGCAGCATTAGATCCATCTCTTCATGGCTGGACCCATCACCCTGAAATCCTAAATCCAGATGACGCAGGTGTTGTAGAAGTTTTGCACACTACAGCAGGCCTTAAGGGTTACGATTATCCACTGGGTGATGTTGATTTCTATCCCAACGGTGGGAAAGCCCAGAGCGGTTGTGGCACTGACGTCTCTTGCTCCCATATTTACTCCTACGTTTTCTACGCTGAATCAATCACTGCTGAAGTGGTTAATGGTAACAGATTTGTGGGAACCGCCTGTGATACTTATCAGACCGCTATTAATTTGCAATGCACGGGACCTAGGGATATTATTTTCGGTGGTTCAGAGACTAAGACTGAGTGAGTATCCAGTTTAATGATATTTTTCGTGTTCGACGCTCTCTTGTGTTTCTGTATGCGTCTGACAGGAATAACAAAAGCGAAATTCATTTTATTCATCACACTAAAATAAAGTAAATAATAATAATAATATTACAATTATATAATTGTAATATTATTATTGTTAGGTATAAAATGGAAATTTAATACCTTACTTAGTTCCCTTTTTATTCTGCCCTTTTAATTAAAATAAAAAACTGACTTCAATTAGTATATAATAAATTTAAAGGATTTTTAAAGGATAAGAAATAGAAAAAATCTTCATTTACAATATCGGTTGCTATGGCAAAGACAGTACCAACTTTTTGACACATGATGTCTATTATCGAAATAAAAGTAAAATTTTGTTTAAATCTTCGAACCCAAAGGCCGATGGGCATTCAAAATTAAATGGAACCAACTTGCTGCTATCCCCTTGCCAACAAAAGAAATATTTTTGAACGTTCCGACATAACAAAGTTCGAACAAATACCTAAAAAAATACAATCGAATTCAGAACCTCATTTTTTTAAGTCGGTTAAAACTTTTGTTTACCGACTTGAAAAAAAGGAGGATGTTCTCAAGTCGCTTTTATTTTTACGTCTGTCACCTCAGAACTGCGACATTTATGAACCGATTGATTTTTTGTTGTTAGAAAGGGGTGGTCCCATTCAATTTTGAATGGCATTGAACTTTGTGTTCCAAAGATATAAAGAAAATTGAGATATTAGTGCATTTAAGATAAGCCCTGTTTGGCTTTAATGGATTTGTAATTAGACGTACTGTGGCTGTAAATGACAAAAAAAAATATTCTCTTAAATTATAAGTCGGTTTTGTATTTGTTTAAAAGTTTAAAAGATTATTTTATTATAATGTATGTATCTCATGTTTAATCTGATTTTTTTCAGTGAGTTCGGAGTCTACATGTTCCTGACCAACTTCGTGTCTCCGTTTGCCAGAGATTAAATTGTAAATAAACATTTATTGCCAATAAACAATATGTTTTAGTGGTCTTTTCATTTAATTTCTTCGCCAATTATGAAAATTGTTTACTAGATTTTGTTCTTAAAAATTTTCGAGTGGTAATTCTCCCAAAAATCAGTTGCGGCTAGCTATTATACCATAAAAAACATTTGAGATTATTAAGCTTAAATGCAACGAGAATAGTTATTTTGGTTGTTGTAATAAAAAAAAATATTTTCGCTATTTGTACTGTGTTTGCTAAAATTTTGAAGATCTTCCTTCGAACAACTAATAGAAATTTATTTTGGTATTGTAAATAACGATTAATGTGTATAAATTTTATAAATTTAATAATAAAATATTCTCAAATATCGTAATAATATTAAAGCAATTAATAGGATTATTTTAATGTATCTATTGCGCCGTATGGATAAAGTTTACAAAAGGCGTTGTAAGCAATTTACATCTAAGAAATGCTCTTTTGTACTTAAATCTAAATATTACAAAATAGAGGGCAAGTGATATCACAGTAAATTAGGATGTTTGAGGTTTTTCGGGGCTCTTCGCTGTGGTTCAGGTTTTGTGGTAGTGGTCGCTACCTTTGTTACGTTTTGTCGCGGTATGTCAAGGAGACTGCTTAAGAACGCCATGCCCTGTTCCGCTGTCTGGTAAACACCCAGGAGGAATGACTCCGCATCGAAATCTGTGGAGTCGCTCGCATCTTCGGTTGCACTTTCTTCTGCTTCCGTTGTAGCCCTGAGTAAATAAATGAATGTCATTTTTATATGGTATTGATATTTATTGTAACGTTGTATGATAATACTTGAAAGTATTATTACATTATATTCCTTAACAAACGAGAGCATTTTTTTTAGAAAAATAACCAGTATGGCATTCGTTCGCTTAGGGATATTATATTCTACTATATTACATTATGCAATAATAAGCTTTAGTAATTTTGTAAATAAGAGTAATATACGAGTACTTTAAAGTATTACTTAACATTAGGTGGGATCGTGGTCAAGCTCTATCTAGTTCATTTCTTATAAAAAAATATTTCATTACAGTAACAGGATCAACATTATATATAGGCGCTGGCCACACACAATTGGTAGGCGGCACATTTATTGTGCATTTTTAACGGACTTCAAAAAATCGGTTCCTTTTTTTCCGAATCGACTCGATTCAATTCTTTTTTTGGTCCGACTTCAGAAATGTTTCTTTTGTTGAAAGTTTAATTTTGAATGTAACTGGACCGTGAGTTTCGAAAATATATCGAAAATTGTACATTAATTTCCAAATAGATATTATGAGTCCAAAGGTTGTTATTGTCAGTACCCGATAAGCTTTTTTTATCCTTTAAAAATCATTTAATTATATTAAAAATTTGAAAAACAAAACATGTTTTCGTTAAAAAAACGTTAAATGATTATTTGCGTGCTAATTCGTAATTGCTCGATTAAAATATTAAACTTAGTATTTAAATTCCAGTTCTCAATATTTTATGGACAAAAGAAATGTCTTTATATAGCGCATGAAGATGTAAATTTAGTAAATTAAAGGTGATGTATGAATTAAAAGCTGCTTTATTCAAAAGTGCTCGATCGAAATTTTACCCAAATCTCACCAGGACTGAAAGGAGTTATACTAAAGTAAATGATAGAAATATGACAGCTTACTCTTCAGTCTGGGCGGGCGGGTCCTCCATTTCCATACCACCGGCTGTAGACTTGAAACACCCAATAGGAAACTCCAGCTGCGTCTCTCCAAACAATTTCGGTCCTAGTTCGAGGCAGCCCCGTAGTCCATCCGCGGTGGGAGCGAGGTCATTGAATTTAGCACAGACTTGGGCAAACTTTCCGAACACTTGTAGACATATTGGAGGGGGATTTGCACCTTTTAAATTAAAAAATATATACATATATGAAGACAAAGAATATATAATGATATTAATTACTAAAATTTAAATAGTAAAAAAACGCCGAAGTAACAATAGAAAGTTAATCATTTTTAATTCTTGCTTTTACCAAAAAGTTCGGATAATTTCGTCCAAGAAAATGATTTGTTGAAGTTTCCACATCTCGCACAATTTATTTTATACTCAATAAATTGGATGGCGATTGTTATGTTAGTAATGTCCATATTAAAACATCATATCTTAGTGGTCAAAGTATCGAGTTGTTTTACTGTTGCTTCGAGATTCAATTCCAGTTAGCGGCAAAATATTTGTGTGATATTTTTCAAATACCACAAAAATTTGTTATCTTGTTTTTTAGTTCTGCTTTCATGTCATGTCAATAAAGTAAAATCGTACGTCCTTTTACTATATTGTAATTACTGTGATAGTTTTATTAATTCAAAATGACCGAAGTAAGAATTTCTCCGAATGCAGATTTTATTTGAATTTAAATAAACACGGGAACATCTTCATATTAAAATGTTATTATTTTTTTAAATGATGACGTGTTTTGTATAGTTCACAATCTTAGGTTGCTTTAGCGCTCATTATTTTCATTTGGATTGTGTTATTAACTTATTTAAAATCATATGTTTTCTAAGATCAGGTGCTTTTATCGTGTTTACAAGCTTTTAAAGTCAATACGCTTTCTCTTCATACACTTGCCTCTGCATAACAGGTTAGATGCTCATAAATTCTAATTTTAACACTTTCATTCAATTACCAACTAAATATGTGTGTTTCCTAAGCTGCTTAAGTTTTATTTTATATATGAAACTTAATAATTTGTTTTCTAACATTTAGTTTTATTCTGTACGCAGATATTTGAGTAGATTTAGCTTAAAATGCACCACTTATATATCTTTGTTGTCTAGTACTTTAAGCAGCGATACGCGGCGATGATGATCCAATGATGTAAATAATTTATTTTATTCACTCATACTTCTACTTTCAGTTCTATACTAGTTCACAGCTTTTCTTACACGTACTTTTTATGTGTCAAGTACTATCCTCGGTAATGCTGTCCTTAGCCGAGGGATAATATAAAACGTTTTTATTTTATATTCTGGCTTCCATTACGTATAAAGATAAAATTTAGTCGAAACAATTGTATTACCTTGAATCTTTGAGCTGTGAATGAGATTCTTCCCGTAGGAGACGTTCACTGAGAATCCATCGTCAGGTGAGAGATATTTCATGTGTACACATCCTGAAAAGTTTGTTTTGAATATTAGATATAGACGAACATGTATTCTAAGTACACAATTTTGAAAATAGAATCAAAAAGTTTAGGGTAGGGAAATAAAAAATGTTAGAGCCTGTTACGCTACTCGGTTTTGTTACTAGTTAGAATTTTATACTCGTATGTATCTTTTAGCGGACAGATGGTTAGATAAATGTTTACATCATAAGCTACCTAAGTTATCATTATAAAAGTTTCACTTATATAATTACGACATTAACCTATTATTACAGTGATGTTGTAACCAAGATATAAATAAACGTTTACAAGTAATAGAGTTACCTGAACTTATAAGTAAATATAATTGAAGTAATTGAATTTTATATCTAAGTATGTATATTTCCAGAAAAGTATTCGTCGGCTCAAATATCTTTATTTCTCCTTTTAAAACGACTCGTACTCGTAAAGGGGCTCGTACCTGGACCACCGAGATCTACGAAAGTAATGTTGAAATCAACGCAACAGATGCAAGCAGGTCCTTTACACATACAGTTTCTGTTCGGTTGAGTGTTTCTTTGCTCTGGCACTTCTATCAACTTCTTCCCACCGTCCCAGTCGAGGTAGTCTGAGAAATGGAAAAATATAGAGGCAATCAGTAATGACATTTAAAAGGGCATTTAAAAGTCATGGATTTATTAACAGGGCTCTGAGGTGTAATTTTTCGCTGTTCTACATACTTGCGTCTACGTAGTTATTAATAATAATATATTTATTAATACTGGTAGTTTATCATTTTTTCCACCTCGAAGAGAGAGAGAAACAGAGATTTGGGATTTACATTGACTCTAAATTTGACTTGATAGGATTCCGCTCCACTACCTGTTCACTCACCCATCCTTCTCTAATTAGAAAAGATATTTATACAGACGAGGTATAAAAGGAAAATACATTTTTCTAAATATCCCTCTATCTGTCCAAAATAAAGGTCTGTTTGTTGCGGATGCCAATGAGTAGAGGTAATCACTCAACATCAGATGAACCACTTGCTCGTTTATCATCTTCTTCAAGAAAAAGATCCTATTATAGTATTGTGGCTTGTACCACGACCGATGTGCGTCGAGGACCGACCGACTAAACGGCTCGAAAAAACAAACGAGTTGATGTGAAAAGTGGAGGACCCGATACGTCCAGTAGTGGATTTTACGTGTTGAGTATAATTATTGTTATAAAGAATAAGATAGTCAATACTTCACGCCCCAGATGTTATGATTATCATTATTTTATATTACTACTAGTAACGTAAAAGCGAACCCACAAATGTCGGTGGTAAGTTTGCTTTGTGTAACACCGCGTGAGTGACATCACGCAAGACACTTTTTATCACTTTCAAATTGTTATTCGTACTTTCACTTATGCACGATGTTATTCTGGCTCTCGTTAGGGGCATTGTTCACTGTTATGGTAACTTAACTCTATTGGGTTTTGTACTGTTTTGTATTATTTTGTAAAGCATTTTACGTAACAGAACTACCGGCATGTGTGGGCAAGAAAAGCGATATTACAGCCTAACTGTTTTATCAACATACAGTATTTTCACTTTTTATTATATAGGGAGGATAGATATTTTATGTGAGAGGAATTAGTGAGTAATAATTAGTTAGAAAAGGTGCCTAGTTAATGTACAAAATTTAATGTTAATTTTGTGAATTATTATGTAAGTGCTTGAATTTATTCCTGACGTTATATAAATAAGGATGATTAAAATTGTTTCATTTAAAATCCAATAAGAAAATTTCGAGCGAGCGATTTCTATTCAAATATGGAAAACAAAAAGCGTTAAACCCGTCAGTTCTTAAGAGTCACATATATTCCATGAATTTAAATGAGATAGATTATAAAAAATAAAATTATTAAGTCAAACGAAGAATTAGAACTAAATAAAGCTATTTTTATCTTAATTTGAGTCAAAAATATAATTTTAATGATCGTGGAACATGAACTCACCTAAAAAACTGGCGCAGTTTACAACAGCTATCAAAGACAGCAGCGAGAGAGTAATCTTGGCCGCCATACTGCACCTCAGAAAGCTAATGAATGTTATATGAATTTATAATTTTTTTTTATAATCTCTCGCGCTTATTTTTCTTAAGAGCTTGTGACGTCAGACACTTGTGAGAGGCGTCGTGCTTGGTTCGCGTCAACTCTACACTGCTCCTTTCCACGGATCTCACCCGGCCCGTTTCACTTCCCTCACAATCACAATAATAGAAGGTGAAATTTTTAAGTAAAGCATATTTAGCTTAGTACAGTAATGACATGCACCAGTGAGATGTACTGAGAAAGCGTGAAGGCTATGAGGTTGATATAATAGTTGTAAGTTATAACTATTTATGTTTATATCTGTCTATAAATTTAAATAATTTATGTGACCTTATTTCTTCTTTCCGATGAAATAACCATGATGATTCTCCGATGAAAATAACAACAAACCATATATAACATAAGACTATGTGCTGACTGCAATTGCGACTATATGTTAATATTACTATTTATATTTTCATAACAAGTCGTAGAGTAATTTACAAGACTAAGAGTTTGAATATGATAGACATTACTGAATATAATTTAAAACAATTAAATATCAGTGTGCTGTCCTGGATACTAGGGAGAATTTAAACATCCCATTCAACGTATAACAACAATCCATACTAATATTATAAATGCAAAAGTGGTTTTGTCTGTCTGTCTGTGACGTTTTCACACCTAAAATACTGATCCAATTTTGATGAAATTTGGCACAGAGATAGACTAGACTTTGGAAAAGGACTTGAAAGAAAAAAAGTTTTGAAGGGGTTGAAATTAGGGATGAAAGTTTGTATGAAAATTCGTCATTGTTGAAGATAAAACCATGAAACACTGTATTTAGGCACATGATAAAAATAGATTAACATTTACTATATTTTTTTTGAAATTTTGACCTTTTGAAGTTACGCTTTCACGTCTAACCCCGGAAGAGATTTTGATAAAATTTGGTATAAAAATAGACTAAACTTTGAGAAAAGACATAGAGTACCTGTTGTTGTGAAAAAAGGCTTGAAGGGGATTAAATAGGGGATGAAAGTTTGTATGGAAAATTGTCATTGTCGAAGATAAAACCATGAAGCTTTAATTTAGGCTCTTGAATATAAATAAATAAACATTTGCTCTCGCGTTTTTGAATTTTTAACTTATGTGGGAATGACAATTCGTATGGAAGTCCAAAAAATTCTGTTTATGTTTACTATACGTATATTTATCGGAATCATTTGTATGATTAGTAAAAATTTTGTCTTACACGTCGCGCGAGCGCGGGACTCACCAAGAGACATACAAAATGAATGATGCGCTGGATCAAACTCACAAAATATTTATGTTTTAGAAATGGATGGACAAACAAAAAATGTAGTTTATAAAATGCTTCAAAATAAGTTATTTGTAATAAACCAAAGCACTTCATATGTGGATTATTTTTGATTCAGCATTCATTATTTCATGCATGCATTCATTCTTTTGATTCATCAGTACACGGACGAAGTCGCAGGCAAAATCTAGTTATAACTTTGTGAATGAAATACTAATGAGAAGAAATTGCTCACATACAATCACCCCGAACATTGACTACGTTAGTCATACCGGAGCATGTCACCAACGCTCTATAGTGTAGCGAAGAATAGAAGCATAACCGAAGTCGTCATGGATTTCTTATTTTAACAAGGTATTACAGCCAACCCTTGCGCTTAAATTATTTATTACCTTTTAATTCTAAATACGTGTCGGAGAGTATTGTTAAAGTCTTGTCTTAAGGTCTTAGTATTTTAACTTTCAGCTGTATTATAGATGTAATACTCGTTCATTCTTTTATTTCCGATTTTAATAACGGAGTAATTACTGTTTAAATATATGTTAACATCATTAAAATGTATAAGGCAAGTACATTACGGTCCACTACCGTACAACGAGGTCAATAAACTGCGCTGGCGATGGATCATGTACAACATACTCCAATTTAAGTTCATTGAGATACATTTCAAAAGAAATGATTCCCATTGTATACTAAAAATTACAAAAGTTCATTAAGAATCTGAAATATATAAAATGTCATAGTTTTTCAGTGTAATTTTTTTGTGTATGTATGTAATTGTTTTTAGCAAAAAACTTTTGTACTTACAGTTTTAATTATTATATTCAATATTAACTTTATTATATCCAATCAAACAAAACCTGTTCAACCAATGTTGAATCTGAAGCCCTCCTTCAACCCTTGTTGTAAAATCTATAAAGCCACATTTGGTTCACACTTTAATTATTTTATTTTGTTATTTAATTACTAATAAAATTCACTGGTAATAAACAACATTATTTTTAATATCCTATTTCTTTATTACTTTTATACTCGCTCGTGCTTATAGCTCAGGACCTGCTCCTTTTTAGGCACTACTGACATAGTTATAGCCGTATTATTTTTGTTATTGATTTTACTGTAAAAATGAATTAATTACATCACTGCCGTACTATATATGTTGAGGAAACTACTGATCATAACAGCAAAAAACTTTCATAGATTATAAGATTTTATGAGCGTTTATAAAATTTTAAGTTATATCTATGCAAAATGTTTTACTTAGTACATATTAATATTATAATTATATATGGGTAATATAAACAATATTCTGTTACTACAAATAAATCATAAAATCTTTGGTTTAGTTTTATCAGATTATATCTCCAACTTCGCAATTGATAACGAGAACGTAATTACTAATTATGGTAACTAATAATGTGAATAAAAGTGTAAATGTTTCTAGCGGAAACTAAAACCGACATTTCGTTAAGGATTGCGTACAGTTTTCAATGCATGCGGCTTGAATGCGTGCAGGCGTTATGATAAATATGTAACATTAGGACTCGGAAATAAGCAGTGAATATTAACGCTAAGTTTTTGTGTTACATTAACAAAGTAGAATGTGAGAAAAAATAAAGAATTTGCAAACGGATATAAACATCTCTAATTAGTATTCCTTCCTTAGAATTACTGTCAATAACGAGTAATAGGTAGAGGACAGGTCATTGAGTAAATAAAATTACAATCAGGGACAGCCGTTGGGGAGAGCGAGAGGAGTGGTTGTTCTAAGCGCCGGTAGCAAGGGGCGCCAAAACGCAATAAAAGAGGCACCATGAGCGAGATTGATCCTATTTATTTGGTATGATCGAAAAAAAGGATCACTGAACTTCAACCTCGCTGTAATTTGATTGAAGTCTAGAGCCGGTGCTAATCACAATAACCTAACTACTTTTGTCCGTGGCTTTGTACACATCCGTTTTTATTTTCCTCGCTGGAAATTCTATTTTTCCGCATAGGTACTTGGAAGTAAAGGTAAAATATGTTGGTATATTGTTGTTCTTAATTGTAAAATAATAATACGTTCTAACTTAGCAATCACGTCATAACCAATATTGTGAATGGCGAACCTGAATTTAGGCTAATCTGATGACGCAGGAGGCTAAGAAGTGAGAAGGCTCATATTTTTCGCGGGTATGTATGCATGTATGTACCTATGTGTCCATTCCATTATTACCTGCTGTAACTTAAACGGGTTGACAGAATTTAAGGAGTGAAATTTCGTTCTATTTTTATACGCAGAAATATATTTTAACATTATTTTGCATTTGCTTAAGCTATGTGGCTCAACAAAAAAATATATTTGGACGTACTATATAAAAATACATAATTTTATTAACGTTTCGAACATTGACCCAGACACTAACCATTACGTGTCGAGTGAGTAGCGGTGTGAATGAGTATTGAAAAACAAATATGTCCGGAGACGACGCGACATTCAACTTTCACCGAGTAGAAAGTGACCGAACCACCGCCGGCCGATACACGCCGGCCGCTCGACTATAGCCGACCTTCATGTAGTGCTGTTTGTACATATTGGCATTACAAAATTTTATTATTTTCATTATTATTTTATAATGTTAATAAGTAGATTAAAAATAAGCTTTAAAATATATTTCGAACTTATATTAGATATCTAAGCTCTCACGACTTTTTATTTAATTGGAGTTGAATTAAAATTGGGAGAACCGAGATAAAGAGTTTCTATGAATGTGATATATATATATATATATATATATATA
>DWLR01003831.1:0-12936 GCA_018246295.1 Papilio alexanor hazarajatica
TATAAATTTTGAAGTCGGTTTGTTTTTGTTAAAAAATTTAAGAGATCAATATTATTGGTCATACACTACACAACTAAGCAACAAAGCTTACATTCTCGCGCTCATTATTATTTAGTGACTTAACAGTAATAGTTAAGCATGCAAATTGCTTCTCGTTTTCCATATTTATTTATTATCTCAACAATATTCGTCTTTATTTCTATTAAAATAGAGATGAAGGTGCTCTGTGGACGACGTGCGTTTCCTACGAGTTTCATTTCCTAGAAAGGTGATAAGGTGGCGAGATGTTTGTGGCGATGGTCGGGCTAGTGTACTGTTTAAATGAAATGTAACATTGTTGCCACGTAGGCATATCGTGTGCCTGAGTGGTTAGTCTAACTTACAGCATAGTTTAGACAATATCATATTAAGTTGGCGAAGGTGTAACTACCCTCATAATAAAAAGTTATGTTAGAAGTCGCAATAACAAGCCAATTGTAAGAGTAGATTTAAATGCCGAAGTATTCGTTTACCCCGAAGGATATAATATTTATTGAAAAGATATATATTTTCCAATGAAAGAAACTAGTGGAAAAATTATGTCATATACTTTACTTTTTCTTTAATCAAACTAATAATAATTCGACACAATTTATTTCGCACATTATTAATTTTTGAGAAAAAATAAATCAAACTTTTGCAAACATTCACATAGTAAATAAGTCCAACATTTGTAAGTCTGTCATTTTGAATTGTCTGTTGTTAAGTGCTGCCCTCTATTGTAACATGTTCTGAATTGAATAATCGATTTTCGGATTTTTAACACAGTAAAATAAAAAAATCGATTATCGAATTTTAGCACATTAAAACTGAAAAATCAATTTTCTAAAATTTTAAATATGCCTAACCTATCCTGTTATTTTTATTTAATTTAATACAAACCAAACCTAATCTATCTTTTATTTTATATAAAACAAACCAAACTATATTTTTCCCTCGAGTTTGGAGTCAGTCGGGGTCATTGATTTTTTTTTAAATTAACTCTTGCTTGTTTGCTGTGCGGTTCATATTGGCATATAATAAAAATATTACCTTACTCTTAATTGCAGTGTGTAAAGTGATTTCATAGTTATTGGTGTATTTAGCATGTATAGTGCAATAACTATTGAAATTTACGGCAATTACATGAGCTATGGGCGTGGTTGCTGCACGGAGTCGCTCAATCGATACTCGTCGAGTCGAGTGACGTATTGTGCGCGGACTGCATGTAACGTTGCCATGAATGTCTACTCACAAAATCATAGCTCGCTCTCAGGACAGTAAGCATCTCTGAGGTGGTCAGCAATAGACATTTATTGTTGTTTGACTTTTTGTCACTAGATATTTTATAAAACAGTTGTTGTCTAGATTAATTAACACGTAATACGAATATATGTCGATTGTTTAGAGGATTTTTGATGTACTGCAAACCGCAAGGTCAGAGTTCGAATCCATCATTCGAGTTTTAAAAAAAATTATACAATTTTTAAATACGTTATTGTTTATAACTATTTATTGTTGTTAATCATGTTTATATACACTGTTTTAATAATACTTAATTTTTTATACTCTCCCAGTTTATTGATTTA
Organism: Papilio alexanor hazarajatica; assembly: GCA_018246295.1. Lineage (NCBI taxonomy): Eukaryota > Metazoa > Arthropoda > Insecta > Lepidoptera > Papilionidae > Papilio > Papilio alexanor. The sequence continues at coordinate 1,608 of DWLR01003831.1, forward strand.
AGACTTAGGGATGGCTTATTTGTAATCAAGTTATGTAAGCAGCCATTATATTTAAAAACTCGATGGAATTTTTTTAACTCGCATACCTTTACATCACCTTTTGAACTTAGTCCCCCAAAAACTTATCGGCAGCCTAAACAATGGCCCCTGTGTTTACAAAGTATTAGGTTCCGTCCACACTTGTGATAAATTATCACTATATAAGTACATAGCACTACAAAAACACTCTCATTGCGACACTCAACAAATAATTTTACCTTTAACACCGAGCCATTACAGTTCTAAATGCATTAAGACTAAGCTTACAAGGGGTAAGGAATTTTTGCCGTTTGTATAACAATCAATAGCCGAGTGGTTTAATAGTCTGCCTCGAAATCTCGAGGACGTACGAGTCCTCGATGGAGGACATCTGTCACGTCGCTTCTGGGGGTCCTTAGAGATTTCAGATAGCCAAATAAATCATTTACGTTCAAAATTACGTAATACAGAGGTGTTTTCAACAAAACTCCGCTTTGGATATGAAGTAGATCATGACATTGCATCATATATTCTTTTAACTTGCTTCAACAGAAACAATACCGACGTCATATTTATAAGATTTTAATATATTATAGCTACGGTACGTCTCGTTACTATTTAATCCAAATTAGGCTTGTTTTAAATCTACCAATATGTATCTTGGTATATATTAGGAACCCAAGGTTGGACGACATTCAAAATTAAATGAGACCTACTAGCGAATGTCGCGTATCCAATTAAAAAGAATACTTAAAATCGGTTCAAAAAATTACGAAGTTCTAAAATACATAAAAATTACAAGAGAGAGAGAGAGAGAATCCTTTTTAGGGAGTCCGGTAAAATAGGTCTAGTATTGTTCAACCCTGGCTTATATTATCTCTGCGTATGCTTATCACTTCCTTCCGGTTTCCTAACGCCGCGATAGAGTTGTAATCCATCATATGCTGTCAAAGTGACTGTAATTTTGTTATTAAATAAATGGTAATAATGGTAATGGTGGCTTTAAATAAATATCAAGTATGCTTAGTTGCAGTATATAACAGCAGTCTCGACCTCGCCGTCCCTAATCCGATGAAATGCTCGCACAGTAAGGTCTGAGCAAGATTTAATCTAATGTCAAGGAGTGAAAGAAGAATTCTGAAAAAATCATTCGATATTAGCGCCGTTTCAATCAAATACGCCTTTCAAAGTGAACCATAAAATAGCTATGAATTTTGTGTCTAAGTGTACTAAATTGGGTCCTTCTTTTTCTATCCATTGGCGGACCCAGAGGACTTGAGCCCCCCTCAACACCCAATAAGTAGAATTATTACATGACAAATGTTAAAGTGAACTTGATAAAAATTATTCTTGTAAATTTTTTTAACCAGCACTCAACTACAATCTTGTCCTGATTAAAACTACGTATAACGTCGTGTGAATTTAGTTGTTACCTTGCTCTTACTAGCCTCAAGAGGTCAATAAATTGAAGAAAAAAAAAACATGAGAAGATAGTATGAAGGATAAAATTGTGGATTGTATAGATAAATATCTTCATCTTGTGTTTAGGTCGTGCTAGAAGTAGCGCACCGCGTGGATCAAGAAGGAGTGGTGGCGGTGGACTCCGTGGTAGAGAAGTTGATCTTCAAACCCCAGGACGTGGTGTCCATCCGCGCCAAGGACTCCGATCTGGAGTACGCCACGCATGATGTGTTCCAGACTGATACTGCTATTAGCAAGTTTAACGGTCAGTACTGTCATTGTTAATTTTGTAACATAAAATTCATTGCTTTGTGTGAATAAAACGTCCTACAATGACTGAAACAAAATATGAAAATACATTTGCTTTTATTATTATGCTTTTTAATTTTTATTAATTTGACAAAGAAACAGTCCTATAGGTAACACATTTATTTGTCCTATCTATATTGCCCAAAGACCAAACGAAATAAATACGCCTAAAATAAGACACATAATATAATAAGATACATAATAACATAAAAGGATTATAAAAACGTATTTCTGATTTGCTTTTGTATTTTCACCCTTTGTGATTGTGTATTGTTACCAAAAATATCAGCATCAGTAAAGTTTTTATAATACAAGACCTCTCAGAAAGTATTGCGATAAAAAAGGTTTTATATATGAAAGACTGGCCAGTTATGGTCTATTTTGAAAATATGATTATTGTCATGGATCACCCTCCTTACAGCCCAGATCTAGCATCGTATGACTTCTTTTTATTCCAAAAAATAAAAAGCCAGCTCAAAAGGAGACAATTTTCGTCAGGAAGATGTCCTGTCAACGTTCGAGAAAGCTGTAAAAGAGGTATCTGCGGCAAACTGAAAAAAGTGTTTTAAAACTTGTTCAGACGTATGAAACTTTGTAATGAGGCTGAACTTTTGTGGAGAGTACATTGAAAAGATTTAATAAAAAATATTTACCTATAGAACATTATTTCATTTTCGCAAATCTTTCTGAGTGTCCCACGTAAGTATAAATCAACACTTCATTTAAAAAGTTTTTAGAACAAAATACTATTTTATGAAAAGGGACTAGGAATACATCGTTGTGCTTGGGTATTTTAAAACAAACATTTGAATAGAAACATTCCTTGCCGGAAGATATTAGGAAGGAAAACAGGAAGTTTCAATTTAAACGTTTAGTTCGAGACCACGTCTCAAAAGAAGTCGTTTTATACACATAAAACAAACATACACAAAATATGTATCTTGTTTATAATAAGTTATATATTTTATTTGTATATATATATATATATAAGTTGTTAGGTTGTGACGTTTAATTGACATCGGTGTTTGAGAATTTTTATAAATTTATATGTTGTATTTATTCAAGCGAGTTTTAATACATTCAAAAATGTTGTAAGCAGATTTATGGAGACAGATAAGCGAAAGTGATCGATTATGCAACTGAAGAATTTTCGGTGCAAAAAATACTCTAAATTTGTCCTCGGTGTTTTGCGATATCTTAATTACAATCTTTTTGTGTTAAATATGGTCTGAAGGGGATATCTATTAGATTACATTTTTAATTGATTTATCTCCTCCGATTATAGGCAACGGGCGCACAGCTGAAGAGCGCCACCTAGAGCCTTGGGGCGGGTGCGACGGCGAGGGCGGCGACGCGCCTTCACTAAACGGCGACGCGCGCCTCGACGAGCTGGAGCTTGACCGCGCCAACGGCTGGGACGCCAACGACATGTTCCGCAAGAACGAGGAGGTCTACGGCGTGCACAGCACCTACGACCACTCGCTGGCGGGGTACACGCTGCCGCTGCAGAGGAAGGATACGCAGGACTATAGGTATGACCTTGACGACACCTCTATATTCACTTTGATTACCTTGTTGACAACCCTATTGCGTACCATAAACTAATTTGTTTTTTTTAAACGAACTAGTGCACGAAGTCTGTTTTGTTAGTCTTTATGTTGGACTGAGGAAGGACTAGATTCACGCCAGATAGATCATTTCTCAAAGGAAATGCACAAACAAAAGTAATAATAAATAATAGTATTTTTGGACAATATTGACACATGGCTATCTGATCCCAAACTAAGCAGAGCTTGTGCTATGAAAACCAGATAACTGATATATTACATATATTAATAATTTTCTTTTGTAAATACGTACATATATAGATAATTACATCTAGACACAGGACAAACAGACATGTTCATGCACACAAATGTTTGTCCTGTGTGGGAATCGAACCCACGAGCTGCGGCGTGAGAGGCAAGTATCTTACCACTGCGCTAACCGGTCAGTCAAAGCGTATGTAGTTTGCGCTTCAACCTGGTGGTGCTTATTCATGCAACTACTGACTTTGTTACTAGTTTTTTTTTTACATAGACGACAGGTTAATTGTAGAATTATATTATAATTTACCAACAGAGATGCAGAGGCTAAAGCTGAAGAGATAGCCGCTGAGATTGAAAGCACGCCTTCGTACAAGGCGCGCATAGAGCTGGAGAACGGGGATGAAGAGGAGAGGTACGCGGCGGTGGTGCGGCCGGCGGACGGCAGCGGCGCCGGCAAATACGTTATACCAAATAAACGGAAGCATTTGCAGGTGGGTGCCACAATACCGGTGGATTACAACATCGTTAGATCTTGTAAGGGTTTCGTTTCCTAGACTTGTACCAATGGGTTGGATTGACATAGTGCTTATCAAATCAGTGTTGTACCTTTTCTGTTTATAAGAGACAATAATAGGAGACTTGGGGAATTTATCTGATACTTATATGTAAGTATAAATTGTTTATCAGTGAAAACCATTTGAAAATAATAAAAAAAGTTTTTGAGCTTGTTGCGACAGTTGTAATTTGTAGTGAATTTGTATAAAAATTGATGATTCATTGTTAGACAAATCTATCTAATATTCTTTTGTCCACAGGGTGGTAAACTAGTGAAGCCAATATCTGGTAACGGCGGTGGCTCCTCCCCGGGCAACGGGCCTGGCAGTGGCAAGCCGAGCAACTTCCCGCACGGGCCGCACCCCCCGCACCCAGCCCACGGCCCGCATGGCCCTCACACGCCGCACGCCCCGCCCAAGGACAAGGAGCACCGCCCCCCACGGCACCACCTCACGCCGCCCTCAGACCGACGGCAAGATGACTCACCGGTATGTACACAAACATCAGACTGCCCGTCCACCGCTGGACGAAAGCCTTTCCTAATATATCTATTTACCGCCGTTTATATGATTTAAAAGGTCTACTTAAAATGATCACACATCAAACTTCTTGTTGTCATGCGTGAACAAAATATAATTCAATACAGTAAAACACGTTTTAAGCTACTAGACTATACACTTGCAAAGAAACTTCTGCTAAGCTATAATAAACACTTTAGCTCTTATGGGGAAGATTAAAAGTTTTGAAAGGGACACGTAAAAAACTTATCAAGTCCTCTGATTGTTTTGGATGTCCAAAGTTACTGGGTGACTCGTCGTCAATAAATTAACTAAGTTTAAGTTACAAGGACCCACCCGGCGCAGTATAAACAATGTAATCTTAATCAACTTTTTATAGCGCGTATACAATGATATGAAATGTTTCAGTCTCAGGCGAGCAACGGCGGGCTAGCGGGCGGCGCCGGCAACAAGAGCTATGCGGCGCAGGCGGGCGGCTACCACGCCCCTCCACCCTTCCCCCACCACGCACAGTGAGTAACCCTTTTAACAAGTAACAGTTAATTTAAACAAGCAATAGTAAAAAAAAATTAAGCTTAGAAATTGATCATATTAAAATGGTGAATTAAGAAAAAGTGCCAATGTAACTTATGGTATCCTACTGAATGAAGCGTTGCCTAGATTATGTACTTTTCGCATGACACTTTAATTCTAAAGATAACATCATAAATATCTAATGATGTACCTGTAGTACAAAAAAACCATGTGAGTGTTGTCAGTTAAGTTTTATTTTCCAACAGACCACAGGCTGGAAAGCTAAACGGTGACCCCAGAGCGCCGCCGATCACCAGGCAAGGCTTCCCGTCACACCACCATCATGTGAGCTTATTTTTTTTTTTCACTCATTATTTATATCACTATCGGTACGAGGCATTTTAACCTTATTACTGATTTATTTTAGAGCTGATATGATACATCTGTTATCCGTTTAAATTTAAAATAGTGATGTGGAATGTTTGTTAATATTGTCTGTCTATACAGAACGCAGTGGCCGCGGAGCCGCGGGCCCGGGCCCAAGCCCCACCAGAGCCCCGTGAGTCACGTGATCCTCGTGACCCGCGTGACCCACGGGATCCGCGTGACCCACGGGATCCGCGTGACCCACGGGAGCCACGGGAGCAACGCGAACCACGGGAGCGACGCGCAGATGAAGTGCAGGTGAGTATACACAATAATACCTTAATACAACTCAAGCATATAATTGTAGATATACTCTCAGATAAGTTTAGAAAGCCTTCTTAAGTAGCCACAGCTTTTTTGCTAAGTTTTACTCGTAATAAAACTTTACTACAATATCGTCAAGGTTTTTTATGCAGGATTTAGTAATGATCAGTTTTAACATTCATGTCCTGTCGTGTGCAGGAGCTCCGCAAGTTCGGTCAGGAGTTCAAGCTGGTATCCTCCGGTGCTCCGCCGCACCAGCAGGCGCAGCAGCCGCACCCGCAGCACCAGCCGCATCCGCAGCACCAGCCGCACCCGCCGCACCTGCCCCACCAGCCGCCAGTCAATCCGCAGCCACCGGTATGCTAATACCATATATTTCATCTCATGATCTCATTTATTTGGTGCCATGGGTCGGGTGAGATATTGTCTGTACCATCTTTTATGGAAGAATGTGGCAAATAAGTCAGTAGGTAACCGGACGTTAAAGCGACCCCGCTATCCATAAACTTTCGGCATAATCAAGAATAAACATTAATAAGAGTTGCAGATGCTTGGCCAACTTTCGAGCAACCAAATAGAGCTTCCAACATTGTTCAACAATGTTCGTGTACATTATACTTACATCTGCATGTAACTTTAACTTATAATAAATTTAATCAATAGAGAACTTAACCCTTCATTGCATGATTTAATATTTTCTTGTAGAAAAAAACTACAGGAATCAAAAAATACAAACTTACCTTACACAAGGAAGAAGTTTCAAAAACGCGATAAAAGAACTCCGAACAAATAAGACTTCAATCAGGACAAACAACACACAACCGCAGAGAAATAAAAAATATTGCTACAGAATTCTACAAAAACCTATATAGTGCGAATACACAACAGACGAATAACAAACAGGAAGCATAAAACAACCACGAAAACCTAGAAAATAATATAAACTATATCAATGACCTGGAAATTGTACAAACAGCTAATAAATTAAAATTAGAGAACAGCGCAGGCCCAGACTTCATTACTAATGAAGCAATCAAACATGGATGCGAGATATATAATACTCAAAACTGCGAAAACACCTGCACAATGGTCAGAATCCATTAAAATCTTGCTCTATAAAAAAGGAAACCCAAATGACATCGGCAATTACAGGCCAATAAGCCTTCTACCGACTGTTTACAAACTCTTCTCTTCCATAATTAATCGAAGAATATCTGAAACTTTAGAAAAGAGACAGCCCATAGAGCGAGCTGGCTTTCGTAAGGGATATTCAACCAAAGACCACATACACACTCTGGAACTTATTATTGAAAAATACCAAGAGAACCAAAGACCGCTCTACATAGCCTTCATAGTTTACCAGAAGGCTTTTGACACAATTTCACACACAAGTATATGGGAAGCATTAAGTAAACAAGGAGCAGAAAATGAGTACATACAACTAATAAAAATATATACAACAGCGTCAGTAAAGTCAAACTGGATTCAACTGACCCCGATTTCAACATCAATAGAGGAGTAAGACAAGGGGACCCACTATCTCCAAAACTATTTATTGCAGTATTAGAATCGATAATAAATCAATTAAACTGGAAAAAGGACGGCTTGCATATCAAAGGAGAACACCTGAGTCATTTAAGACGACTTGGTACTGCTATCAGAAACAGGTGGCAACTTAAAGCGCATGATACAGTCATTACACAAAGCTAGCAGACAAGTAGGATTAGAAATAAACTTGACAAAAACAAACACCATTATAAAACCATCGCACTAGAACACAAACCATTACGGTACGTGGAACAATATATCTAATTAGGAAAAAAGATAACATTAGAAAGCAACAGTAACGAACTAGAGGTGGAACGCAGAACAAGAGTTACGTGGAATAAATTCTGGAGTTACAGAGAAATAATGAAAAGTAACATGCCAACAGAAGTGAAAAAGAAAATGATTGTGACTTGCATTTACCATGTCTTACATATGCTTGTCAGACGTGGAAATTCACGAATAACATCAAGAATAAAATAATAACATACCAGAGGGGAATGAACTCAGCATACATTTCAGAAAAACTCACAGAATCCGCCATTCAAAGATAAGAAGCGTAACCAAAACAGTTGATGCGCTCAAATATGCTCAAAGATTGAAATTCAAGTGGGCTGACCACGTATCACGACGCAAAGATAAGAGATGGACATCCAAAGTAACTAATTGGGACGGCCCACGGGGCAAACGGCGCGTCGGCACACTGTACACGCGCTGGGAGGACGACATTAGAAAAGTCGCTGGACCGCACTGGATTTATGTCGCCAGAGACAGAGACAAATGGAAATCTTTGGAGGAGGCCTTCACCTGAGAGGGGTCCATGCATACAAAAATTAATATTAAAAAAAATAACAACTAGAATACCCTAAAATATTTGAAATTGATTATTGCAAAATTATTGTGTAAATGCATGGAATAAAAGGCTTTTTTATTTTATTTTTTTATTTTAGAAAAAATAATATGCATATAATTATAGCCCTAGGATGTATGTATTAAAAATAATAAAAAAAATCTTTGACCTTTTTAAGTATTTATTTTTTGAAAAAAACCATACGATGCATATTTACATCATAATGCAATTAGTAACAATGAGCTTAGTAAAAAATAAAATCATGCATAAAAAAAATCAATGTTTTCGTTAGAAATATTAGCAGATACTAAAACATTTCCACTCATTATTAATATTTTCAACAACTCCCGTGGATCAAAGCAAGCAATATAACGTAATTCTTTTGCACCGTTATAACAAAACTAACAGTCATCAGGTAACCAAATTGTGATTGTCATTTGACCTTAAGGTTTAGGTTTCTAAGTAGTTACGTCCATTTCATCTAAAAATATTTCAAGAAATTGTCAGACGCAATAATATCAACACCACTCACTAATTTGTGTGCTTTTTTAGCTTTTGAACAATTTGATGGCAATTTCCATAAAGATGCAATGCATCCTCCATTCTAAACACATTCTGTTGCATCGATCCCCTAGTCTATGAAGAATATCAGTGGCAGTGATATTCATTGTGTCCATGTGCAGCTGCCGCCGCCGGCGCCGAGCCCGCCCGAGGTGTCGGCCAACGCGGGCGCGCCCTCCGACCCGCTGCCGAAGCGCGAGCGCCCGCCCAAGCAGCACACGCCGCCCGCCGCGCACAAGGTCCCTGAAACATCAACATCCACAAAGTTGTCATTGTACATGGCGACGCTACATCTAAAAAAGTTATTAGCAGGCAACGGGAACATTGACAAATGCATACAGTGCGAGAGCTGTGTCCATATAATTTTAAAATTTAAAAATACATCTATCAACAAGAATTATGAATTTATTACGCCATTTTTCATATGATATGAAAATAATTATTGTTACTTTAGTATTAAAAGATTTTATAAATTACTTCCAGATTAAAGCCACTAGTCTTACAAATGTAAAACGATCTGCAATTTAGCCTAAAACAATTTGTTAATTTGTTTGTAATGTCACAGCCGCCGCCAGTACCGAAGCCCGAGGAGCCGGCGTCTGACGAGCAGTCCCCGTCGTCGTCGTCGCCGCCGTCGTCCGCGTCGCCCGGCGTCGACCGCGCCACCGCCACCCTCAAGAAATCCACCCTCAACCCCAACGCCAAGGAGTTCAACCCCAGCGCGAAGCCGTTCACCCCGCGCAGCCCCAGCACTCCCAACCCCAGCCGGTAACGTGTCCCACATCTTGTTACTAATTACCTACTGTACAATACTGTACTTTAAGGCTATAGAAAATTGTAGAGAGGAGAAACTATTAATTTTATCTAAAAATATGTATAAAATATTTGATTAACCCTTTTGATTGTATAAATCTATCCATTGTTCAACACTAATAAAATGCTTATTCAATAAAAAGAACACGATTCCGTATTTAAGTAATTTTGTATTTACAATAATAATCTTTTTTTCTCTCGAAATAATGACTTTATAATCTAATATTCTCTCCGTCCGGAAATATGGTATACATTTCGCGATTTTTGTTATCTTCCGGATATACATTTGCAAAAAAAATATAGTAAATCTAAAAATTAACACGAATATATTATATTAACATTGTTTAGAATAACGTTTCTTAGAATAAATAACATAATATAATAATAAAATTTAATTTAATAATAATACAGCAACGTCATTGATTGCACCGTGTTCTAACTTGTTCTCTTTTATGTGCTGTAATAATATTTCTAAGACACCGTGACGCTGTTCTGTGCTCAATTGTTTATATTTGGAATCTCTTCTTTTTAAGTTTATCAATTCTTCTTCGGAATTTTCCATATTGATTTTGCAGCGGTACCAATTTTATTTATCATAAAAAAACTGATCTCTGATCGTTAAGTTTTAAACCGAGAAGAACATGACAAATGTCAATTATATTCGGTTATATTACTTTAAATATATACTATAATAATATATTGAATGTTGTCATTTGTTTTCTATATTCACGATAATCTGCGATTCTTTTTAATGTATACCATATTTCCGGACGGAGGGAGTATAATTTAACATCTTATCATATCTATAACTGTTTTATACGTTTTAGGACCGTATTATATTAGTGTAACGTATTCTTCATTCATTACAGTGCAGCAACGATGTCCTTTAAATACGTAATTATTTTGGACCAAAATATAAAAAAAAATGTCAATTAAAAACAATCAAAACTGTTATTAGAAGTGATAAACTAATTTTGTTTATAGAACTTACGGGTATACTTAAGGATGATTATCAATGCTAATGTTTGTACAACAGTCCTCACACACCGGGCACGCCGGTGGGCATGGGCGTGGGCGTGGGCATGGGGCTGGGCGGCGTGGGCGTGGTGGGCGCGGGCGTCAGCTACGTGCCCGCGCCGCACCCTCCGCCGCCGCACATGGTCAGTACACATCCACCGAGTAACACATGGAACGTCCTAACTCATATGTCATAGCCATTAATTCCCCTTTCCTCAACCCAATTTAAAATATATATATATGTATATATATTTTATTAAGAATACTGTAGTATTTTTTCTCATTTATTTACAATATACATCCTTTTAATAATTGTAAAATTATAAATTTTTATTTTATTTGGTTTAAATTTCTTGTGTAAGATCCTTCTTGACTCAGCAGGACAAGCAAACCAATATCAAATATTAACTTATTACTATATATCTAATAGTTCTACACATTTTCTTAAGCACCATGTTTCACGCCACAGTATATATTTAAACGTTCGATTCAATTGATAGTTTTAGACAACATACATTTGCGGCTAAAGGTGTTTTACTGTTACACACATTTGTTTTTGTTGATTGCTTATAATAATAAAATGCTTTAGATAACAGACAAATAATTTAAATGTATGTTTAGTTTGCACACCAGGTGGCGGCAGTGCCGGCGTACGCGATGGTGGCCGCGGC